>JAWWLR010000158.1:57990381-58000412 GCA_035041075.1 Acraspis erinacei | reverse complement strand
TCAAATGTAATTCGTTAAAAATTAAGATTTTTATTTTAAATTTATATTTTTGTGTGTAAAATAAAACTTCTTTGTATAAAATTAGTCTTCTTGGATTAAAACTTCCACAATTAATTAAAAAATCAAACTACTTAGTTAAAAATTCAACTGTTTAGTTAAAAATTAAGTTTTTTTAAAATTCGTAACTGTTTTATAGAAAATTCGTCTTTTTGGATTAAAAATTCACAATTTGTTAAAAAATGAAACAATTTCGTTAAAAAAAAATTTTTTAATTTTTTTTGTTTTGGTGGAAAATTCAACCGTATCTTACAAAATTTTTCTTTGTGGCTTGAAAATTTCACAAATTGTTATAAAATCAAACTGTTTGGTAGAAAATTTAACTTAATTTCTTTAAAAATTAAGATTTTTATTCAAAATTTATATTTTCGAGTTGTAAATTCAACTGTTTCGTAGATTTTTGTCTTTGTGATTGAAAATTCGACAATTTCTTAGGAAGTTAAACTATTTCGTTAAAAATCAAGCTGTTCTTTTTTGAATTCTAAACTGTTTTTTAGAAAATTCGTCTTTTTGTCTTACTATTTCATTACAAATTAAGATGCTTTTTTTCCAAATCCATATTGTTTAGGTGGCAAACACAACTTTTTTGTAGAAAAAAAAGTCTTTTCGGCTTGAAAGTTCAAGGGTTTTGTAGAATATTCTTCTTTTTCGCTAGAAAATTCCACAATTTCTTAGAAAATTCAACTATTTCGTTAAAAATTAAGTTTTTTTCGTATGGAAACTACAACTGTTTTCTAGAAAATTCGTCTTTTCCCCTTGAAAATCCCACTGTTTATTAGAAAATTAAACTATTTCGTAAAAGATAAAGGTTTTTTAAATTCAAAATATATATTTTTGGTGGAAAATAAAACTTTTTTGTAGAAAAGTCTGTTCGGCTTGAAAATTCAACTGTTTTGTAGAATATTCTTCTTTTTGCCTTGAAAATTTCACAATTTGATAGAAAATTAAACTATTTCGTTAAAAATTAAGATTTTTTTCCAAATCCATGTTGTTTAGGTGGAAAATAAAACTTTTTTTGTAGAAAAAACGTATCTTCGGCTTGAAAATTCAACTTTTTTGTAGAATATTCTTTTTCGCTTGAAACTGCTACAATTTGTTAGAAAATTAATCTATTTCATTAAAAAAGTTAAGTTGTTCTTTTTTAAATTCTAAACTGTTTTTTTTTAGAAAATTCGTCTTTTTGCCTTGAAAATTTCACAATTTGATAGAAAATTAAACTATTTAGTTGCAAATTAAGATTTTTTTCAAAATCCATATTGTTTAGGTGGAAAAGAAAACTTTTTTGTAGAAAAAACGTCTGTTTGGCTTGAATATTCAACTTTTTTGTAGAATATTCTTCTTTTTCGCATGAAAACTACACAATTTGTTAGAAAATCAAACTATTCCATTAAAAATTAAGCTGTTATTTTTTAAATTCTAAACTATTTTTTTTAAATTCAGCTTTTTCGCTTGAAAATTCCACAATTTGTTATAAAATGAAACTATTTCGTTAAAAATTAAGTTTTTTTTTCTTCAAAATACATATTTTTTGGGTGGAAAATAAAACATTTTTGTAGCAAAAATGTCTCTTCGGCTTGAAAATTCAACGATTTTATAGAATATTATTCTTTTTCGCTAGAAAATTCCACAATTTCTTAGAAAATTAAACTATTTCGTTAAAAATTAGGATTTTTTGTTTCAAAATACGTATTGTTTAGGTGGAAAATAAAACTTTATTGTAGAATATTCTGCTTTTTCGCTAGAAAATTCTACAACTTCTTAGAAGATTAAACTATTTCGTTAAAAATTAAGATTTTTTTTCAAAATCCATATTGTTTAGATGGCAAATACAACTTTTTTGTGGAAAAAAAGTCTCTTCGGCTTGAAAATTAATCTGTTTTTTTGAATATTCTTCTTTTTCGCTAGAAAATTCTACAATTTCTTAGAAAATTAAACTATTTCGTTAAAAATTAAGATTTTTTTCAAAATACATATTGTTTGGGTGGTAAACACAACTTTTTTGTAGAAAAGAGTCTCCTCGGCTTGAATATTCCATTTTTTTGTAGAATATTCTTCTTTTTCGCTAGAAAATTCCACAATTTCTTAGAAGATTAAACTATTTCGTTAAAAATTAGGATTTTTTGTTTCAAAATACATATTGTTAAGGTGGAAAATAAAACCTTTTTGTATAAAAAATGTCTCTTCGGCTTGAAAATTCAAATGTTTTGCAGAATATTCTGCTTTTTCGCTAGAAAATTCTACAATTTCTTAGAAAATTAAACTATTTCGTTAAAAATTAAGATTTTTTTAAAAATACATATTGTTTAGGTGGAAAACACAACTTTTTTGTAGAAAAAAAAGTCTCTTCGGCTTGAAAATTCAACGATTTTGTAGAATATTCTTCTTTTTCGCTAGAAAATTCCACAATTTCTGAGAAGATTAAACTATTTCGTTAAGAATGAGGATTTTTTGTTTCAAAATACGTATTGTTTAGGTGAAAAATAAACCTCTTTTTTAGAAAAAACGTCTCTTCGGCTTGAAAATTTAACTTTTTTGTAGAATATTCTTTTTTTTCGATTGAAAATTCCACAATTTGTTAGAAAATTAAACAAGTTTGTTAAAAATTCGACTATTTCGTAAAAAATTAAGTTTTTTCGAAATTCGTATTTTCGGATGGAAACTACAACTGTTTTCTAGAAAATTCGTCTTTTGAATTGAAAATTCCACAATTTGTTATAAAATTAAACTATTTCGTTAAAAATTAAGATTTTTTTTTCAAAATACATATTTTTTGGGTGGAAAATAAATCTTTTTGGTAGAAAAAACGTCTCTTCGGCTTGAAAATTTAACTTTTTTGTAGAATATTCGTCTTTTTCGCTTGAAAATTCAACTATTTTGATAAAAATTAAGTTTTTTCTTTAAAATTCATACTTTCAGGCGGAAAATACATCCGTTTTGTAAAAAAAATTTCCTTTTTACTTGAAAATTTTACAATTTATTAGAAAATCAAACAATTTGGTTAAAAGTTCAACTCTATCCTTAAAGATGAATTTTTTTTCTTCAAAATTTTTCTTTTTTGGGAGAAAATTCACTTCCTTTATTGTAAATTTTATTATTCTGTTGAAAATGCTCCTTTTTGCTTGAAAATTCACCTTTTTGGTTGAAAATAAAATATTTTTATTTGAAATATGATTAATTAAAAGCGTTTCAAATGAAATTTAATACAATATCTCCTTTTGGGCTTCTTCTTGGAAACGGTGTCGTCTGTGTGGTTATAAAAAATTCTCAATTCAAAAAAAAATTATTTTATCACACTAATAACAAAAATAAATTATTTACATTAAATACTCAGAAATTTCAATTACAATAAAAACTTTTGTAATAATGGTCATTATTATTCGAAAAAGGTACTGAGCGCGTATTTTCTTTTTTTTCATCCTCCCCCATTTTCTTCAACTTTCCCGATTTTAAATAAAAAATTTCCAACGATGATCTCCTTGAAAGCGGCTTTTTTTCTGGGCGAGATTTCAAAATTTTTCCTTCAGATTCCATGTTTAATTCCTGGTGTAAACAATTAAGAATTTCTTCCAGATTGTGATCATTCAGTAGAAAATCGTCGCTTTCCTCTCCATTGATTTTTTTGTTTTCCTTCATTTCATTAAAATTTTCCAATTCCATTAAATTGGATTTTTCACAAAAAATATTGTTTTTACTCATTGTCCCTGCATCCTTTTTTGTCTCTTTTTTCTTCGTCTTGCCTGATTTTAAGATTAATTTTTTCATCGGTGATTCTTTTGAAGGATTTTTTTGTTTTTGCTGAGATTTTAAAGTTTCCTTATTGCCTTTAGATTCTGGAAATAATTTTTGGTATAAGCGATCAAGATCTTCTTCTAGATCGAAATCGTTTAGGAGAAGAACGTCGTTTCTTTCGGCTCGACTAATTTCTTCTGGATTTTCCTTTATTTTATTTGTCTGAAAAATTCGAGGAATTTTTAATTAATATTGCAGACTTTTCTAATTGGGGCCATCCATGAATCACGTAACGCTTTGTGGAAAAATTGAAAAGTAGCGAAAATAAAGAGATTTTTCACGAAAACGAAAATAGAAAATAATTTAACCAAATAATTGAATTTTTCAGAAAGAAAAATAATTTTTTAACCAAAAATGGAACAGTTGAATTTATAACAAAATTGTTCCACTTTTAAAGAAAAAGAAAACTTTTCAAACAAGAAAATCAATCACCAAATAGTTGTATTTTCAACTAAAAATATCAAAGTTAAAAAAATTAATTTTTAGCAAAAAACAAACATTTCATATAATACATGAATTTTCAACTAAAAAAAAAATTAATTTTACGCATACAAAAAAAGAATTTTCAACCAAATAGTTGAATTTTCAACTAAAATGATAAATCTTTAAAAAAAGAAATTAAGTTTGGACCAAGCTGTTGAATTTTCAACCAAAGCGATAAATTTACAAAGAAAAAAATTCATTTTCTTCAAGAAAAAAAATTATTTTCAAATACTAAAAATAAATTTTCCAAAAAACAAAAACTGATCTTCAACGACGCAGTTCAGTTTTCAACCAGAGATCAATTTTAAAACAAAATCATGAATCTGTACCCAAAAAAAATTAATTTTCAATCAAATTCTCCAACTTAAAAAAAATTTTCAACCAAGAAGATTCATTTTTAATTTAAAAAATACCATTTTTCTACGAGGTACATGCATTTTCTAAAAAATAGTTGAATTTTCAACTAAAAAGGATCAACTTTCTACCAAACATCGAATCTTTAGATTTTCGCCTTAGAAAATTAATTTTTAACAGCAAAAAAATCGGATTTTTATCTAAAAAATGAACTTGCAAATAAAAAATTAATTTTCAAAACAAAAAACGGGAATTTTATACAAACCAGTTAAATTCTCAACCAGAGCGATAAACTTACAAAGAAGAAAATTTATTTTCTACAAAAAAAGAAGAATTTTCAACAACAAAAAAACGAAATTTCAACAAAATGCATGAATTATCAACCAGAAAAATTAATTTTTACAAACCAGTTGAATTTTTAATCAAGGAGGTATATCTCAACTAAAATGATAAATCTTTAATAAAAGAAATTAATTTTTGACCAAGCTGTTGAATTTACAAACAAGAAAATTTATTTCTAAAAAAAAATTTATTTCAACCAAATATTTGAATTTTTAACTACGATAACTAAATTTTCCAAAAAACAAGAACTAATTTTCAACAAAATAGTTCAGTTTTTAACCTAATAGTTGAATTTTTACCCAAAAAAATATTTTATTTTAATTCAAAAACAGTGAAATTTGACTAAAAAGACGAATTTTCAAGAAAATAATAAATTTATAAGTAAATAAAGGATCTTTCAACAAAAAAAGATCAATTTTCAGTTAAAAAATTAATTTTTAACAAAATTCATGAATTTTGATCTAAAAAGTTGATTTTTCAACTCAAAAAAGGGAATTTTCTACAAACTAGTTAAATTTTCAATCGAGGAGATAAATTATCAACAAAAATTATAAATATTCAATCAAAAAACATAAATTTCGAAGCAAATAGTTGTATTTACAAATAAAAAATATCTGCTTTAAACCAAAAATGGAATACTTCTATTTTTAGTTAACAAAATTTCAACAACAAAAAAGGAATTTTCAATTTAAAAAGTAATTTTTCCAGAAACTAGCTAAATTTTCAATCAAGGAGATCAATTTTCAACAAAAATGATAAATCTTCAATGCGAACATTAATTTCTAACCAAATAGTTGAATTTTCAACAAAAATCTAATAGTTGATAGTCCCGAAAAAATAGATTTAAATTAAAAAATTAAAAATATTTGACATTTTTGCAACTAAGGGGATAAATCTTCTACCAAAAAGGATGATACTTCAATAAAATATATGAATTTTCAATCAAATTGTAGAACTTTTAACTAAAAAAGAAGAATTTCCAAACGAAAATGTGATATTTAATTTTTAAATGCAAAAATTGACTTGGAATAAAAAAAGTAGTTCAACTTTGAATTAAGTATATCATTTTTTCAACAAAAAGATGAATTTCCAACTAAAAAAGATAAATTTTCAATTAAAAATGGAATTCCTTAAATTTTCAGGTATAAAATTTAATTTGCATTTTAAAAAACGAATTTTTAACATAATAGTTTAATTTTTAACTAAAAAAATGAATCTTCAACAATCAATTTTTAAATATAAAGTTGAATTTTCAACTAAAACTCACACATTTTTAACCAAATGTAGAATATTTAAATTTTCAACGAAAAATATTAATTTTCTGCCAAAAAATTTTTTTATCAGATAATTTTATTTTTAACTAAAAAAGATACTCTTTTAACCCTAAGTAGAAAAAATTATTTTAAATAAAAAGTAGTTAGTTTCAAATAAGTTTTTTTGATTTTTACCCAAAAAAAAAAAATAATTTTCCACCAAAAAGAATAATTTTCTATCAAAAAAGATGAACCGGATAGTTAAATTTTGAACTAAAAAAGAAAATAAATTTCAACAGAAAATGGAATACTTAAATTTACATTTGAAAAAATTAATTTTTATCTATAAAAAACGAATTTTTCAACAACAAAAAAACAGTTTAATTTTCAATTAAAATAATTAATAAAATAATTAATCTTTTTAATTTTTATAGTTGATATTTCTACCAAAAAAGATTTTCATTTTAAATATAAAAAAACAATGCAATTCTACCAAAAAGACAAATTTGCAACAAAAGCATTTTACAAAAAAAATTCTAAAGACGCATTTTCTACAAAAAAATGCACTTTCAGCCCAAAAATATGAAAAGTATAACAAAAAACTTTAATTTAAACAAAAATAGTTAAATTTTCCAAAAAAGGATTTTCAAAAAGACGTAAATATTGAACTTCCAGCCAAGTAGTTAAATTTTCAACAAAAAAATATGAATTATTAAAAAAAGGTGATATTTGCTATTAAAAAATAATTAATTAAAAATAAAACATTGTTGAATTCAACCAAAAATTATGCATTTTTAACAAAATAGTTCATTTTTCTACCCAATTTTCTACAAAATACATCAATATTTAATCAAATATAATTGGATTTTAAACTAAAGTGGTCGATTTTATACTAAAAATGGAATAGTTAAATTTTTAGCTAAGGAAATTAATTTTCAAAGAAAAAAGAAACAACTTCCAACCAAAAATAGTTGAATTTTCTTATTAATTTCTATTAATTTCTTTCGAATTTAAGCGGAAAAACAGGAAAAATGGAAATAGGGAAAAGTTTGCGAAGCCTACAATAATTAAAAAAGGGATATTTATCATTTATGGGCACGGAGGAAAACTAAAGGAAAAATTGGGAAAATAATTACATTGGGGGAGATTCGTGAGAAAATGCGTTACTTAATTTATGGTTGTCCCATTATGTGCACAAAATTAATTTTTTTATATTGCTTAAATTAGAGTTGAGCAATTTTTGAAATAATTTATAAAATCGTCGACAATAGACCCGTTGCTGCGAATTTCGAAGGAGAAATATAATCGTGCTTTAGGAAAAAAAAATTCCCGATTAAAATTGTTTATTTAAAAAAAAAAATAATGTAACTTGAAACATTCTTTTTGTTAATTTATTAAGTAAACAATTTTTAAGATATCAATTTGTTTCTAAAGGACTTTTAAAAGGAGATGGTCAGAGTTGGATTTTTTTAAAAACTTATTTATTCCATATTATTTTCCTGAAGCATATTTTACATTGGTGACCCATTGGCGAAAAAAATGACTTCTCAAAAAAATGTGTATGTATTCAAATGTTTATTTATTAAGTTATGATGTAAAGCTATTTAAATATAACATTTTTGAAACTTATTTTTAATACGAAATTCGCCAAATGAAATATTCATTTTTCATTTTTTTCCAATTTTCTTCAATATATTCAACAGTTAAATATTTAACAATTGCATTTTTAACCAGTCAATTTTGAACTACTGAAAATTAAAGAAAACAGACATTTTTATTTTTATTTGTTGAAAATTTAATTTTTAATTTGGTTCAATTTTCAAGAGCTAAATTTTCAAGTTGGATTTTCAGCAGTAAAAAATTGGAAGGTTGAAATTTCAATTTTCAACAATTTAAAATTCCATTTTCTTCAACATATTTTACAATTAAATCTTAAATGTTGAAAATTCAGTTGTCAGTTGTCAGTTTCAATTTTCTTAAACTTTCAACTGATGAAAATTAAACTGCTGAAAATTGACAATTGAATTTTCAGCAGTTAAAAATTTATTTAGTAGATGTTTACCTGTTAAAAATTCAAAAATTAAATTGTTAGTTTTCTTCTATTTTTTAAGCTTTAAGATTTATAATTTTGGTTGAAATTTTCACTTTTTTGGCGTTGAAAATTCATTTTTTTAGTTTAAAATTCACTAGCGAAATTCTAAAATTTAATTCAATTTTTTATTGATAAGCTTTGAAAATTTAATTGTTAAAATTGAAAAAATTAAACATTGCATTTTCAACATTTGAAAATTTAATTTTTATTTTTTTCCACTTTTAACAGTTGAAAATTTAATTTGCGATTTTCTTCCATTAAAATTGAAGAAAATTGAATGTTCCACAGTTGAAAACATAATTTCCAATTTATTAAATTTTAAACCGTAAAAAATTCTACTGTTAAAAATTAAATTTAATGAAATTAAATTTTTAATATTCTTCAGTCTTTAATAGTTAGGTTTTAAAAAGATAAATTTTCAACACGTAAAAGTTGAATTCTCAAGCGTTAAAAATTTATCTAGTAAATGTTTACCTGCTAAAAATGCAAGAAAATTGATTTTTCAATTCTTGAAAATTCAATTCAATCGTAAAAAATTGAAGAAAATTGAATTTTGAACATTTGAAGATTTCATTTTTAATTTTCTTCAAATTTTAACGTTTGAATTTCCAACAGTTGAAAACTTAATTTTCAATTTATTAAATTTTAAATCGTTAACAATTCGACTGTTAAAAATTAAATTAAAATTATTTTATTTAATTTTTAATATTCTTCAGTTTTTAAAAGTTGAATTTTTAACAGGTTAAAGTTGAAAGGTTGAAAATTCAATTTTCTTCAATTTTTTTTAAATTTAATATTCAACTATTGGAAATTCAACTCTTGAAAACTGAAGTAAACTAAAAATTAAATTTTGAAAAATTTTGAAAAATTAAAATTTAATAAAATAAAAATTAAGTTTTCAACTGTTGAAAATTCAAACGTTAAAATTTGAATAAAATTAAAAATTAAATTTTTAAATATTGAAAATTTAATTTTCAATTTTTTTCAACTTTTAACAATTGAATTTTCAAAACTTACAAATACAATTGTTGAAAATTGAAGAAAAATGAATTTTTAATTGATCCTCTGGGAATTAAATGTTAGTATATTAGTAGTGAATTTTAAACTAAAAAATGGATTTTCAACGCAAAGAAAAAGAAAAGTTTCAAAATCTTAAATCTATAAAAATAGAAGAAAACTAACAATTTAATTTTCGGCAGATTAATTTGTTAAAAATTGAATTTACAACCGTTAAATTTTCAACTACTGCAAATTAAAGAAAATTTTCATTTTAATTTCCAGTTCTTGAAAACGCAACAGTTGAAAATGTTATTTTTTTCAATTTTCAAGAACTGAATTTTCAAAACATTTAATTTCCAACAATGAAAAATTTAATTTTGAACTATTGAAAACTGAAAATTTAATTTTCAGTTCTTAAAAATTTAATTTTTGAATTTTCTTTCATTTTCAAAAGTTGAATTTTTAAATGGTGGATCAATAAAAAATTCATTTTTCTTCAATTTTCAACAATTGCATTTGTAAGTTTTGAAAATTCAATTGTTAAAAGTTGAAGAAACTTGAAAATTAAATTTTCAACATTTAAAAGTTAAATTTTTTATTTTCTTCAACTTCTAACATTTGAACCTATAACAGTTGAAAATTTAATTTTTAGTTTTCTTCAT
>JAWWLR010000158.1:57859287-57871879 GCA_035041075.1 Acraspis erinacei | reverse complement strand
ATTTTTTAGTCGTTCCTATAAAGAAATGGAAGCTTTCATATTAAAAAACATGGGACGACTGAAAAATCCCGAAAAATAAAATTCCCGAGACTGTAAAATTCCCGAATGTAAATATGCCCGAGTAATAAAATTCACGAATAATAAAATTGCCGAAAAATAAAAATAACGAATTAGAAAATTCCCGAATATTAAAATTCGCGAAGGGAAGACTGAAAAATCCCGAAAAATAAAATTCCCGACTGTAGAATTTTCGAATTGGAAAATTCACGAATAATAAAATAGCCGAAAAATAAAATTACCGAATTGGAAAATTCCCGGATATTAAAATTCGCGAATAATAAAATTGCCGAAAATTAAAAATACCGAATTGGAAATTTGCCGAATAATAAAATTTCCGAATTGGAAAATTCCCGAATAATAAAATTCACAACATTTTATAATATTACTGAATTGGAAAATTTCCAACTAATATTATTCCCGGCAGTTAATAATATTGCCGAATTGGAAAATTCCCGAATTTAATCAATTACATTTTTTGTATAAATATGTTTTACTGATTACAAATAAAATCATGAATAATTATTTTTTTTTAAATATTTTTTTATGTTTAAAGTTTTGAAAACTATTTTTTGAATTTAAAATAACAATAATTTTTAATGAAATTTTTTTGGGTTAAGTAGGTTAAGAATTTTTTTACTGCGCTTCGTATTACAAAACAATACATAAAGCGTTGACAAAAATCGAATTTTAAATTTATATATAAATTTTTGAAAACCGTTTTAAGGTATGATGAAAACAGTGGGTGATTTTTTTGGGTTCGGGCGGCAAATTTTTTTAAATTTAGAAGGTGTAAAAAATTCAATTTTTAAGTTTGAAAAGTGAGGATTTAATTTGAACTTATTAAACTAAATTTGTCCCTCAAAATCACCCCCTTTTTCATCGTACCTTATAGCGATTTTCTAAAAAATATATGTAAATTTAAAATTCGATTTTCGCGAACGCTTTCTGTATTTTTTAAATACTATGCACATTAGAAAAATGCCTCCGAACAGTTGCATTTTTATCCCGGAAACATAACATTTGTTTTAAATCAGACTAATTTTTCATAATTTAAAATAATATGTCAAAAAAAGAATTGAATTTTCACCCAGAAATGAGTTCATTTCTCTTTTCAAAACTAAAATATTAAATTTAAACAAAAAGCAAATTTTCTACAAAATAATTAAATTTGTATCAAAAAAGCACAATTTTCAATACAAAGTATGAATTTTGACAAAATTGTTAAATTTTCAACGAAATAGTTGCATCTCTATACAAAAATGTAATTGCTGATAAAGAAGGAGAACTTTAAAATGAAAAAGACAAACTTTCGAAAAAGAGTTGAATTTTCAGACGAACAGTTGCATTTTTATTTAAGAAAGATTAAATTTCTTCTAAACAAGATTAATTACCAAAAAAGCTTTCAAAATATAGTAAAATTTTCATCCAAAAAATGAATCCAGTTTATTTTCCAACACCAAATTAAGAATAATAAACAATTGTCAAAAATTTTCTGCGAAAAAGTCCAATTTTCAAAAAAAAAAAAAAAAATGACTTGCTCACAAGTTTTTGATTTTCAACCAAACAGTTGAATTTTTGTTCAAGAAAAATGAAAATTCTACTCAAATAGGATAGAATAGAATTTTCATCCAATTTTAAACAAAAAGTAAACTTTCGAAAAAATATTTGAATTTTTCTACAAAACAGTTGCATTTTTATCAAAAAATTATGCAATATTTCTACTAAAAAAGATCAAATTTCAAATTAAAAATACCAGTTTCCAGAAAAACTATTTTTCACCCCAAAAAGATTTCAGTTGACTTATTAGTAACAAAATACGCATTTTAAATTTTTCGACGAAAAAAGTTGAAGTATGTTTTGATTTACTTTTTGTCTCGCCCTAGGTAGCTTGGCAAATTTGTTTAAACAGACTATTAACTGGGTTTCGGCCGTTGAAATAAAAACCACTGATTTGATAGGGAAAAAGCTTTTGCATAAAGAACCCTAATTTGTTGAATAAAAATCCAAACGAAACTATACATTGAAGATTTTGAAAATAAAATAAAACGAAACGAATCGAACGCGCGATCACACTTACACACACACACACATCTCGACGAGGTTCTAGCATTTTTGTTTTGTTGTGGCTCGATGAACTTGAGAACTGTTTGGCGATTAGGCCGGTTTTGCGACTAGACAGATTGGCGGCGAGGCCGTGGTTTGCGACTAGGCAATTTGATTTTGATAACGGACGCGAGGGAGATCCGCCGCATTGTGGGTTTGTCGTAGATAGATCCAAGCAAAACAACGTTCGACGATGACGACCGACTCGAGACTGGGGGCCGTTCCCGTTCCGGTCATGGTTCCGACTTCCGGTTGCCCGCGCGCACTCATTCATGCCTTCAACCACCCTTCCACTTTCAGGCCTATTTACATTATTCCTAAAGCCCGATTCACAGCCATTCGAGTTTCCACGTTGCGATAGAACAAAGTATTAACCCTAACAAACGATTTTTAACAAAACTGTTGAACTTGCAACAAAAGAGGATGCCTTTTAAAGAAAATTGTTAAATTTTCAAACAAGTAATAAAACTTTTCACTAAAAAGATAACCTTCGGGAGAAAGTTTTTGTACATTTGTAAAAATTACTTATATGAGTAAAGGACCTCCGCCCCTCTTTCGTAACAAATCAAAACCCAATTTCTCGACCCCCCCCCTCTGCTTGTTTTTTACAGAATGCCAATTTTCTCATAATATTTATGATATTAATCTGTTCTATTTTTTATTAATTTTTTAAAAGTAAAAATATAAGAAAATTACTTCTTGTGACAGTTATAGTGGATAATTAACATCCATATTATGAAAAATTCACATTATCCAGTGTGCACTGCTATCCAGTGTGTACGAGTCTCCCATATAGAAATTAAATTGTTGTATTGTTTAGAGGAATAAAAGAAAATCTCACCTGTAAGTACAGGGGATTAAATGACTGCGGACTGACAACCAATCCAAAAATTAAATCTTCCTTTGGCAGTTCTTCCATAAAAGTGCCAAATATTCTGTCCCATATTATCAGGACACCACCGTAATTTTTGTCCAGACAGTATAAATTGCAACCTAAAATTAGGGAACTAACTTATTTAATTACAATTGAAAGCTCGGAAAGCAGAACGAAATGAGCGCTCGACCAGCAGCCAGGAGTGGGGGTCGCGCGCAGAAAATTCGACAAAAGAGAATCCGTTCTCTCTTTCGTCACGTTTATTGCGTGTCATCCCCACTCCTTACTATTGCTCGAGCGCTCAATCGGTACTGCTTTTCGAGCCTTTAATTATTTTTAATCATTATTTAAATAGTTATTTGTTGTCGATTATTATTTAAAAAATATAGTTCTGCTTGCCAATAAGAGTTATTTGCAGAATAAGTAAATTAAAAGAATTATTTATGAGAGTGCACCACTGGCCAGGAATTAGTTTATCAGTGTGTGTCTAAAATAATTAATTAATTAATTAAAAAAAAGATTGGCTCATACCATGATGAACTCGATGATGCTTTGGGGTGTTAAAAATTATTTCAAGTGGTCCAAGATCTTTGATAACAGTCGTGTGTATCCATAGTTGATAAATCAGATTTAATTGGTGGTGTGTTATAAAATGAGAAGGTGGGATGAAAAAAGCCAGAGGAAAATAGAACATCTGAAAGTAAATTTAATTTTTTTTAGTTACTGTCACTATAATTTAATATTAAACGAAAGCAGCCAAGTTTTTTATTTGAAAATCTATATTAAAAGTTAAAAAAATGTATCCAATTAAAGAATTTTTTCCGAGACAAATATTTTAACAGTTATTAACAGACATTTTTCATTAAAATAGGAGTATAAATTCTTTTAAATATAATTAATGAGGAAATTATATTTTTTAAATCCAACTATTTTCGGTAGAATTACTTCTCTTTGGATGAAATATTTTATTGTTAAAAATTGTATGGTTAAGACAAACATTTAATTATTTTGTTGAAAATTTTTCTTTTTTATTTAAAAATTCAACTGTTTGGTTGGAAATTAACATTTATTGTTCGAAATAAATATTTTTATACAGAGAAATTACTAATTTGTAGATTTTTATTCTTTTTAGCTTAAAAATTCAATAATTTGGTAAAATTTTTTGTGTCTCTCTGGACTGAAAAGTTCTTCTTTGTTTAAAATTCATCTTTTTGTGTAAAATTTTTATTATTTGGTTGGAAATTCTGCAATTTTGTCAAAACCTCATTCTTTTTTCAAATAAAAAATTAATTTTGGTTTAAAATTGGACATTTTTGGTATAAAAGAAATCACCGTGATTCAAAATTATTCTTCTTGATTAATATTTGTATTATTTGGTGGAAAATTCCACAATTTTGTTAAAAAATATTCCTTTTCGATTGACACATCAGCTATTTTTGGTTGAAATTTCATTATTATTTGGTTGAAAATATGATCATTTTGTAGAAATTTAGGCAATATTGTTAAAATTTCATCTTTTCGAAATGCAACTAATTTGTAGAAAAATTACCTTTTTGGCCTGAAAATTCAACAATATTTGCTATAATTTTTTTTGACTAAACAAATTTTTTTTTTGAAAACTGAACTCTATTTTTGAAATTTCACCTTTTTCATTTAATAATTGAATTAGTTTGTTAAGAATTTATTTTTTTGATGTGAAAATTGTATTATTCCATTTCTGGTTGAAAATTTGATTTTAATTCAACTCGTTCTCTTTGAAAATTTAATTTTCTTTAGTTGAAATATTAATTTTAATATTTTTCGCTAAAAATTCATTTTTTTTAAGTTAGGAATTTATTAATTTCTCTGAAAACTTAACTATTCTATTTTTCGTAGAAAATGTTTATTTCTAAAATAAAAGATCCACTATTTCGTTATAGATTCTTTTTTGTTGTTGTAGGAAATGAAAGTTTTTTTTATTAAAAATACGCTTTTTTATTGAATATTCATATTTTCTTGTTTAAATATTTATCTCTTCCGAGGGAAATTTAACTATTTTTCATTAATATTTTTTAGTTAAATACTTCATTATTTTATTTTTGGTAGAAAGTGTATACTTTTTAGATGAAAATTCTACTATTTGGTTAAAAATTAATGTATTGTTAAACAATAATTTTAATTGAAACTTAAATTGTTTAACTGAAAATGTATTTACTTTGCGTCTGAACAACAGAAATTTCAAAATACTTCAAGGGACTTCCAAGATTTCAAAAATATTTAAAAAAACTTCTAAGAAATTTCTAAAAATTGACCAAGATTTAAAAGATTTCAACAGATTTAAAAATATTGCCCAAAAATAGAAAGAAGATTCAGAAGATTCGATGGATTTTAGGTATATTTAAGTAGATGTATAAGGCGGGTTCTAATGATAGATTCCTGCCTTACCGGCATCGAGAAGCTTCCACCTGCAGTGGTTCATGTCCGTGCTAATTTTTTGATGAAATAAGTGGTACTTGTCCGTGCTAAGCGTCGAGAACATTCGAGAAGGGTTATCACATACCTGTGTCAAGGTTTAGTGACAAAAACAAGGAAGATTCATTGCTTCCTTGTTTTTTTCACTTTACCTTGACAAATGTACGTGATAACCTTGAACCTGTTTACATGAATGTGGCTCCAGACTATTGCGCAATCGTGACGTCAACAGGACCCTTCGCGAATGTTCTCGAAGCTTAGCACGGACACGAACCACTACAGGTGGAAGCTTCTCGATACCGTCAAGGTAGGAATCTATAATTAGAACCCGCCTTATACATCTGCTTATTTAACATTAATTTTATTTAAAAGAATTTATGCTTATATTTTTGTGAAAAATCGTTTTATTTTCCCTATTTTTAGAAAATTATGTCCTATGAAGTCTATTATCGCTACACCTGAAAAAAATATTTTTCGGCTTCTTGTTGTAAATGGAAGGGGGGGGGGCAACTTAAAAAAGTTTTGTAGTCCGCAATTTGAAACAGTTTAGGACCTTGATTTACAGACATTAATTACAGATGGATAAATGAAAGAATATAATAAACCACATAAAAATTAGTAATATTAAAATATGATACAAGTGGAATGATGTGTTATATAGCATTACAAATAACTAAAAAGAATAAGACTTAAAAAGATAGGAATAATATGGGATAAGGGATCGCATTCCTGGTGGTGCAGGTACAGGTAAATCAGCAAATAAGCAAACAAGAAGGGAATAAAAAGAAATGAAATGAAATACGTATTGCGTGTTGAACTTACGAAGCTGCACCACTGTTGCAAAAGAGACTGCCGCAGACCAACCACAAGATTAAATTCCTCACTGCTGTGATGAACTTGATGCTGCGCCCATAAAATGTGCACTTCTGTAAACGGGAGTTTTTATGCTTTAACCCATTAAGACCCAGGCAAAAACTGGGGCAGATAACATCAAAGTAACTATTCCATTCGTATCATAATAGAAAAAAAAACATACGTATTTTCTTCTCCCATTTGTAATTGTTTATAAACAATTATTTAAACAATTATATAGGTTTTCTTCATCATTCTTTATGTATAATCGATTCGCGCAGTCAGTTTTTAAAAATAATTACTTTCATTATCATTTGTTTAAAAAATTTTTTATAAAAAACTCAGAAGGACATAAGAGCAAATAGGTATATTTTATTTGTTCATTTTTCTATGTATGCAATAATTAGTTTTATACTGCCTGACTCAGAAATTGCTTGGGACTTGACAAAGTCACTTTCACTCTCCGTCATCCAATTTTTTATGACAGTTTTACACTAACAAACTGAAGTCTGACTAAGAAATGCTAGATAGATTTTCTTCATTATTTTTCCTGTAGAATCGATTAGTGTAGTCAGTTTTTAAAAATAATGACATTCAGTATAATTTTTTTAAATAATTTGTCATAAACAATTGAAAATGACATAAGAGCAAATAGGTATATTTTATTTGTTCATTTTTCTATGTATGCAATAATTAGTTTTATGCTACCTGTCTCAGAAATTACTTGGGGCTTGACAACGTCACTTTCACTCTCCGTCATGCAATTGTTTATGACTGTTTTACACTAATAAAATGAAGTCTGATTAAGAAATATTATATAGGTTTTCTGCATAATTTTCCTTCTAGAATCGATTAGTGCAGTCAGTTTTTAAAAATAATGAATTTTCAGTATAATTTTTTTAAACAATTTGTCATAAACAATTGCAAATGACATACGAAAAATAGATATATTTCATTTTTTCATTATGCTATGGATGCAATCATTAGTTTGATGCTGACTGAATCGGATTTTGCTTGGGACTTGACATAGTTACTTTCACTCTCCAACATGCAATTGTTTATGACCATTTTACACTAACAAACTGAAGTCTGAATGAAAAATTTTATATAGGTTTTCTTCATTATTTTTCCTGCAGAATCGATTAGTGCAGTCAGTTTTTCAAAATAATGACTTTCAGTATAATTTTTTATAAACAATTGCAAATAACATAAGAAAAATACGTATATTTTATTTTTTCATTATGCTATGAATGGAATAGTTATTTTGATGCTATCTGCCTCAGTTTTTGTCTGGGCCTTAATGGGTTAATTCGTGAGAGACACTAGATATTCAGTGGATTGGACAAATAACCATGGTTTGCTCGATGCACCCAGTAGTAGCAGAAGTCCACCCCTATTGCAGTTATGTACCATGTCCACGAGGAGTCCCAGGCTAGGGTCAATACTCGAAGCTTCTCGTATATCAGGATGTATATGTAGTATTCTACACCCCGGCAAAATATTCTAAAAAAATTAAATTTTAGACCATATTCACCTATACTTAAATAAACTGATGGAAATCAATAGAAACTATTTAAACGGATAGGGGAGTTTAAAATAACGGGAGTAGCTCTTGGGTACCTGGGAAAAATAAACGTGCTCTACAACAGTGCATTATTCTTCTATAGAGCACGCTTCCATTTTTGAAGTTTGGAAATGGCGGTGGTGGTTCTCAGGTCAGTATGGACAGTTTTTAGGGTTAACAACGTCGAGATGGTTCTAGAGTGTCTGGGAAGAATAATAATTGAAGGTTGCAAGCGGCGGTGGTGGTAACTATAGAAGTCTAGATACAGTTTTGAGGATTAGAATTAGGGGAGTAGTTTTAAGTGTCTAGGAACAGTTTCTTTGGAGTTGGAAACGGCGACAATGGTTCTTGGGTGCCTAGGGACAATTCCTAAAGATTGGAAACGGCGCTGATGGTTTTTGGATTGTTAGAGAGAAAAATATTACTGGTTGAAACCGGCGCTGGTAGTTTTAGATGTCTAAAAAGAGTTTTGAGGATTGGAAAAGTCCGGGTAGATTTTGGTTGTCTCGGAGACTTATTACTGGAGGTTTTAAACGGCTGTTGTAGTTTTAGGTGCATAGAGACAGTTTTTGTGGATTTGTAAGGGCGACTGTGCTTCTTGGTTACCCAAGGAGAATTTGTAAATGTTCCAAACAGCGTTGGTGGTTCTTGGGTGCCTAGGGATAAATTTTAAAGGTTGGAAGCGACGGTGGTACTGTTATGTGTCTAGGATCAGTTTCTGTAGAGTTGGAAAGGGTGATGGTGGTTCATGGCTTCCTAAGAAGAAATTTTGAAGGTTGGAAACAACAATAGTAGTTTTTAGGTGCTCAAGGATAATTAATGAATATTGTAAACGGCTTTAGTGGATCTTAGGTGCTTAAAAACAATATTTCAGAATTCGAAATGTTAGGGGTGGTTCTTGGGTACCAAGGGACAATTTTAGCGTGTTTCAAACCATGGGGTTGATTATTTCTTGCCTAGGAAAAATCATTATTGAAGGCTGCAGACGGCTGTGGTAGTTTTATGTGTCTAGGAACAGTTTTTCTTTAGCTTGAAAACGCGGAGGTGATTCTTCCGTGCCTAAAGACAACTTTTGAGGGTTGGAAATGGCGGGGGTGATTTTTGGGTGCCAAGGGGAATTTTTTACGGCTCAAAACGGCGGGATTGGTTATTGCTTGTATAGGAAGAAGCATTATTGAAGGTTGAAAATGGCTGTGGTAGTTTTAGGTGTCTAGGAATTGTTTTTTTATGTTCGAAAACGGTGACAGTGGTTCTAGGGTACCTAGAGAGAAATATTAAAGGATGGAAATGGTGGTGGTAATTTTAGTAGTCTGGGAACAGGTTATTTAAGCTCGAAAACCTGGGAGTGGTTTTTGGCTACCTAAGAACAATTTGTGAAGGTTGGAAATGTCAGGGGTGGTTCCTGGGTACCTAAAGACAATTTCTGAACATAGGAAAAGTCGAGGATGATTCTTCGGTGACTAACGACCACTCTTGAGGGTTGAAAATGGCGGCAGTAGCTCTTGGGTGTCAAAGGGAAATTTTTCGGGGTTGACCATTTTTTACCTAAGGTAATTTATTATTGAAGGTTGCAAATCACTGTACTGATATTAGGTATCTAGGAACAGATTCTTTCGAGTTGAAAACGGCGACGGTGATTCTCGGGTGCCTAGGAAGAAATCTTAAAGGTTGGAAACGGTGGCGGTGGTTCTTGGAAAACTAGGAACCATTTTTTAGCATTGGAAAAGGTAAGGGTGGCTCTTGAATGACAAGGGACAATTGTTAAAGGTTGGAAACGGTAACGATGGTTTCTAGATGCCCGGGGAGAAATCTTGAAGATTGGAAAAGGCGGTGGTAGTCTTAGGTGTATAGGAAAAGTTTTGCAAATTTGGAAACGGCGATGGTGGTTCTTGGGTGACAAGGAAAAATTTTTTAGGATTGGAAAAAGGAAAGGGACAATTCTTGAAAGTTGGAAACCGCGTCGATCGTTCTTGGGTGTGGAGGGAAAAATCTTAAAGATCATAAACGGCGGTGATAGTTTTTTGGTGGCTAGGGACTATTTTGAAGGGGACGGGTGATTCTTAGGGGCCTAGAGGCAATTAATAGAGCGATTCTATCCAATAACCAATTACTAAACTCACAACTCAAGGTTTCAAGAGGGGAGGAAAGTAGAAGAAAATAGGGAACATCAAGGGAAATGAAGGGACCGAAGTAGGGGAAATGAAGTTTCGGATATTAAGGGGAAATTATGGGAGAAGTAGCAATCGTTAGTGGAAATGGGAGTAAGGGAAGTAGGAGAGAATGCGGGAAATAACGAGAGGGTAAGTAGGAGGATTAAGGAGAGGGAGAGAGTGAGGGGAAATGAGGTGTTGGAGGAAGTGAGGGGTAGAGGAAGTGACAGTAAATGTGGAGGGAATCGTGGCGAGGAGCAACTAGATAAAGAAGAAGTTGAGGAAGGGAGGGGAAGCGATGGTCGAAGTGTGTATGTGTGTGTGGGGGGGGGGGGGTAGAGAAGGGAAAGTATAGGAGTAGGAGGTTTGAACGATTTATTTAAGTCTTAATAGGTTAAGAAATCCTTTTTTGTAGGCGCAAGGCGCTTACTTTGACTAATTTTTAAAAAGTAAAGTGTAAAGTTACCTATGCTTACCGTCCAGTCTCTTGCAGAATCCAATGTGACAATGACGTCACGTGGTCATTTATTCGAAAAGAATGTTGTTTTTTAGTAAACAATATAATGTTTTCCAGTGCAATGAGCACGAAGAATGGGAACCAGATCTATAAAAATTTCGGTACCTTGTTTATAGATCAAAATAAATTATGTTTAATTGCAAATTGAGGCACCAAATTTTAATTGAATAAAAAAGTTATTTTAAAAAATGTTGTAAACCAAAGAAAAATTAATGAATAAAAAAATGAGTGAATTTTAATATGTTATGAGGGATTTCCAAAAATTCAAGCGGATGAATTTCAAAAGAAAAAAGGAAAAAAATTTTAACATCATAGTTAAATTTTCAACCAAGAAAGGGATTTTTAATAAAGTAGTCCTACTTTCAGCCAAGTAGATGAATTTTTAACAACAGCAAAATAAATGTTTAACAAAGAGGATTAATTTTTTAGCAAAAAGATGAATCTTCATATAAATACATAATTAGAAGAAAATTTTTATCAGAGTAGTTCAATTTTAACGCAAAAGACGAATCTTCATCAGAAATTTCAACAACAAAATAACTTTTTCACGAAATTGTTGAACTTTCCACAAAGATAATTTTATAATAAATGTATTTTGTTACAAAATAGTTCAATTTTAAACTAGAAAAGATAATATTTTAATAAAAATTAAAAAGAAATTAATTTTCTACAAAAATAATTAATTTTGACCGAAAATATTAATGTTCAAAAAGGAAGATACTTTTCCCAACAAAAAAGACTTAATTTTAAGAAAATGCATGAATTTTCAATCAAATAAATTAAGTTTTAAACTAAAAAGGATCAACTTTAACTTTAAAAACCGAACAAATTTTCGACAATATAGTTAAATTTTTCAGCAAAGAAATGATTTTTTGATAAAAAAAAAGGAATTTTCACCAAAAAAGATTAATTTTCTAGCTAGAAGATTAATTATTTCCCCCCAAAAAAGCAAACAAATTTTCATCCAAATAGGTACATTTTGAACTAAAAAAGATCAATTCACAATCAAAACTGGATTCTAAAAATTTTAAATAAATTTGATCTTTTCAGTAAAAAAAAATGGTTACAAAATCAATTTTCAACCAAAAATATGAATTTTTAAGAATGGTTTAATTTTCAGTTAACAAAAGTAAATTTCACTAAAAACGATTTTTCAAACAAATATTTTAATTTTATATTAAAAACGATCAATTTTAATTTTATAAAGAGACAAATTCTGAACAATATAGTTACATTTTTCAACAAAGAGATAATGTTTCTACCAAATAAAAAGAATGTTCACAAAAAAAACGAATTTTCTAGGAAAAAGAATGTTCACAAAAAAAAACGAATTTTCTAGGAAAAAGATTAGTTTTTTACAAAAAAAAAAAAAAACATTTTTAACAAAATACATGAATTTTCATCCAAATAGTTCAACTTATAACTAGAAACGACAAATTTACAGTGTAAGACGGAACAGTAACATTTTAAGGAAAATTTATCTTTACAGTAAAAAAAAATTTGATTAAAAAATGAATTTTCGGCCGAAGAAATGAATTTTGTACAAAAAAAAAAGAAACGAATTCTCAACCAAAAATAGGAATTTTCGAAATGGAAGATACGTTTCCTACCGAAAAAGGCCAAATTTTAAGAAGATGCAGGAATTCAATTTTTAACAAAAAAGATCAATTTTAATTAAATTTTTGTTTGAAAACAAAATAAATGAATTTAGATTGAAATAGTTAAATCATAATTATAATAAATAATTTGATGTTACTGTTTTTTTACTGGCCTAAAATCAATAATTTTTCTTAATATTGATTTTTATTTCTAAATGTGAAAAAATTACTCTCAAGCTCCACTGGGATCCGAACCCAGGTCTTTTAGATTGCCGGGCAGATGCTCTTATCCACTAAGCTACGGCGAGAAGAAATCAATTTTTCACAACCCCTAAAAGTTAAACTCTAGCGTAATTCCTTATAGTTAGAAAATTATTTTTTTTCTTTTTTTTGTTGGTCTCTTCGTAGCGTAGTGGGCAGAGG
>JAWWLR010000158.1:57834675-57844853 GCA_035041075.1 Acraspis erinacei | reverse complement strand
AGACAAACAGAATGTTTAATAAAAAAGTTGAATCCTCAACCAAGTAGTTAAATTTACAAAAACAAAAAAAACTAAATGTTCCATTACACACATCAGCTTAGAAATCGACAACTTCGTCCACTCGAGACAAACAGAATGTTTAATAAAAAAGTTGAATCCTCAACCAAGTAGTTAAATTTACAAAAACAAAAAAAACTAAATATTCCATTACACAAGATCATTTTTAAATCAAAAATTTAATAATTTTATTTTTAATAAAATAAACTAAAATTTTACCCAAAAAATAAATTTTTGACAAAATAGTTTAATTTTCAACGAAGAAGATTTGACAAGATTTGACAAAATAGTTTAATTTTCAACGAAGAAGATGAATTCCTAATTAAAATTATGCATTTTGAACCAAAGGTTGAATTTTTGGCAAATATTAGTTGAGTTTTCACTAAAAAAAAAAGATTAATTTACAATCAAAAATGAAATACTTAAATTTTCAGTTAAAGAAAATAATTTTAAATGAAAAAAATTAATTTTCATGGTAGAAGAGTACTTAAAAAAAAATTACAAAAATTTACATGAATTTTTCACCAAATAGTTCAATTTTCAACCTGCATAGATTAATTTGCAATCAAAAATTGAGTTGGTAAATTTTCAGTTAAAAAATTAATTTTTAAGCACAAACCAAATTTTCAAAAAAATGTTTCCATTTTTCAACAACAAGTGGAATTTGCAACAGCTTCTAAAATTAACTTTTAATTGTTAACTAACTAGTTGAATTGTGAAATAAAAAAGATAAATTTTCTACAAAAAATGAAATAATTATATTTTAAATAAAATTAAATAAAGTTTTCACAAAGAGTAGTACGAAATAGTTAAATTTTAAACAGAGTAGATAAAGATTTTTAAATGAAATTAATAATACATCTTCAACTAAAAAATTAATTTTCAAAAAGAAGATTCACTTTCTACTGAAAAAGGCCAATTTTCAACAAAATATATAACTCCTCAACCAAGTAGTTGAATTTAAAAAATTCAACCAAATTATGAAATGCTTAACTAAACAAGATACATTTTCAACCAAAAATTGAATAATTATATTTTAAATAAATTAAAATAAAGTTTGAGCCAAAGATAAATTATTAATCAGAGTTTAATTTTCAACGAAAAAGATTAATTTATAATTAAAATTATGCATTTTGAACCAAATCTTAATTTCTAAAAAAGTATTTCAACTTTCAAACAAGTATTCGAATTTTCAACTAAAAAAATTAATTTTCAACCAAGGAGATTAATTTTAATTAAAAAATCTTCAAGGTAAAATAATACTTTTCTGAAAAAAATTACGTGAATTTTCAATCAGATAGTTAAAATTTCACTTGAAAAAGAACAAACAACATTTTTTCGAAAAAATTAAATTTTTAAAAATTAAATAAAAATTTTCAAATAAAATAATGCATCTTCAAAATTTGTATTTTTAGCAACCTTGTGGTTGAATTTCTAACAAAAGATTATATTTCAAGCAAGAAGATTAATTTTAGACAAAAAAACAAGATAAATCTTTAACATAATACTTTAATTGTCAACCAAATAGTTGAATTTTAGACTAAAAAAGATTAATTAATACTTAAATTTTTAGTTAAAGAGAAGAAAATTTAACAAAAAAAAGCGAATTTTTAACCAAAAAGATGAAATTTTAAGTTAGGCGAATAAACCACGAAAACAAACAATTTTAAACAAAATACATTAGTTTCAACTAAAAAATATAAATTTACCATAAAAAATGAAATAGTTGAATTTTTATTTAAAAATAATAATTTTAACAACAAAAAACGAATTTTAAATCAAAAGGATAAACTTACAAGTTACATGAAGAATTTTCTACAATAAAATTAAACAAATGTTTAGCAAAATGCATAAATTTTCAACTAAAAAAGAAAAACTTTTAATTAAAAATGGAATATTTTACTTGTGGGTTGGAGCGAATAATTTTTAACAAAAAGAAACTAATTTTAATCAAACACGATGAATTTCCAAGTTAGAAGAATAATTTTCTACAGAAAAAAATCAACAAATGTTTAGCAAAATGCATGAATTTTCTACTAAAAAAGATAAATGAACAATAAAAAAGGGAAGTTTAATTTTCAGTTAAAAAATTAGTTAAAACTTTTTTTCCAACAAAATCCTTAAAATTTTCACCAAGAAATAGAATTTTCAACTAAAATTATGCATCTTCAATCCAGAAAGGAATTTAAAAGAAAGTAATTCTAATTTTTCAACCAAGAAGATTAATTTTATACCGAAAAATGGAATAGTTAAATTTTCAGTTCCGAGAATTAATTTTAAAAAAATTTCAACAAGAGTTGAAAAGTATTTGAAAGATTATTTTATTATATATTATTTAGGATTACTTAAATTACTATTTTAAATTACTATTTAAATTGGATTACATCGGATCTAAATAGATGAATTATTTTTAACCAAATGAGTTTTCAACCAATAAGATTAATTTAAATCAAAAAGACGAATTTTTAACAAAATCGGTAAATTTGCAAAAAAATATGTTGAATTATCAACTAAAAAAGATAAGTTTTCTACCAAAAATGGTTTGGTCGAATTTTCAGTAAAAACAATACATTTTCAACTAGAAAACATCAATTATTATCTGAAAATGGAATGGTTGCATTACCAGTTCAAATAATTAATTTCCTACAGAAAAAAATGTTCAAAAAAATAGTTGTTCAAAGTGAACGGATTTTAATTTTTAATAATAAAAAATTGAACATAACAAAATAAATTAAAATATTTAAAAAAATATTCTAAATAAAAACAGATTGATTTTTAAATAAAAAGTTGTAATTTTTATAAAAAAATCATTTTTGACAAGAAAGAAGAAAGTTTGAAGCAATTTTGGAAAAAATAAAATGTCAGTTAAGAAAAAATGAATTTTCAACAAAGTTGTTGAATTTTCACTAAAATGATGAATGTTCAAGAAAGTTTTTTCGATTTTCACCAAGTAATTGAATTTTCACCAAAAAATATAAATTTTCACCAAAAAATATAAATTTTTAATAAAAAATGTAATATTTGATATTTTAACCTTGAACGATATTAATTTAAAATAGAATAAATAGTATTTAAATAGAAAAGATAGTTGAAATCCCAAATAAAATCGATTAATTTTTAACTCAAATGTTGTAATTTTTAACTAAACAACAAAAATCTTTAAATAAGTTTTATACCAAAACAATAATTCTACCAAAAGATATGAATTTTTAAACAAAAAAAGACGATTTTTTAACACAAAAGAGTTGAATTTTCAACTGCATAAGGTTTCGAAATCAAGTAAGAAAGAAAATTCAATGAAGCTTTTGAATTTTCAAGTCAAGAAGACGAATTTTCTATAAAACAGTTGAATTTTAACCTGAAAATATGAAGTTTTTAATAAAATGTTGAATTTCCAATAAGAAAAAGATGTTTTTTTATACATCATTTAGGCTGAGAATAATGAGAAAATAAAGTATTTCACAGTTTGACCATAAAATGTTATTTTTACAATCATTTGAAAAATTAGGAGAGGGAAGTACAGGAAGCGAGAGGGACGGGTAAGTAGAGTAACTACGGGAAAATGAGGGGAGGTAATGTAAAACAAGTGGGACAAATTAGGGAAGGTGATGTAGAAGAAGTGGAAAAAATTAGGGGAAGTAATGTAGAAGAAGTGGGGGAAATGAGGGAAAGTAGGGGAAGTTAGGGTAGGGAAATCAAGGAAATTGGGGAAGTGGGGTGGGGTAATAAGAGGTAGGAATGTGAGAGGAAATGAGGAGCTTATGAAGTAAAGGGAAATATGAGGTAGGGACGTAGAAGAAGGGAAGTGTTGGCTTGGGAAGTAGGGAAATGTTAGTGTTGGCTGGGGAGGTGAGGAGAAGGGATGTAGATAAGAAAGTAGTTAGGAAAACGAGGAGAAGCTAAGGTTGAAGTGTTGGGAGGTGGAGTAGAGGAGGAGTGGGGAAGCAGGGCATTTTAGGGGGAGTAGAGGAGGTAAAGAATAGAAATCACACTTTTTTCTATCTATTCAGCAACTCAATAGCTAGAAATGAAATTCCCACTTTTTCAAGAATTAAAAATGATATTTTTTATCATCGTTCAAAGTTTGAAACAACGTGCTTCTCGAGCAAAAAAAAAAAAAATAACTTGCCACTCCATTTTCTTGAAACCGAATAATATCTTTTAATGAAAAATATTTTTTAAATTGAACCGTGGATATTTTCTCAACGTCCAGCGTTAAGCAAACGATTGAAGAAAAAAATTTCCCTCTCCAATTTTTGAATCGTAATAATATTTTGTGATAACAAATTTTTTTATTAACTCAGTCATTTAATAACCACAAAGCAATTTCTTAGTTTTTTCTTAAATTTAAAATTGAATTTTTTATCAACGCCCAAAGTTAAAAAAGCGTACCCGTCGAGCTAAAAAAAACTTTCCCCGCAATTTTATTGAAAACAAATAATATATTTTCATCAAACCTTTTTTGTATCGATTCAGCTATTCAATGGTTAGAAAGGGAATTTCCATTTTTTGTTCTAAATTGAAAATTGTATTTTTTATCACGTTCCAAAGTTGAAAAAACGTACCTCCTGAGAGAAGAAAAAACTTTTCTTCCATTTTCTTGAAAAAAAAAGATTTTTTTTCATCAAACCTTTCTTGTATCGACTTAGCCTCTTAATGGCTAGATAATGGATTTTCATTTTTTGTTTAAATTGAAAAGTGTATTTTTTACAACCGTCCAAATTTGAAAAAACGTGTCCCCCGAGCGAAGAAAACACTTTACCTTCCATTTTCTTAAGACCGAAGAATATATTTTCATCAAACTTTTTTTCTATTGATTCAGCTTTTCAGTGGTTATGAAGTGAATGTTCATTTCTTTATCTAAATTAAAAATTGTATTTTTTATCACCGTCCAAAGTTATAAAAGCGTACACCTCGAGCGGAGAAAAAACTTCCGCTTGCATTTTCTTGACAACGAATAATTTTTTTCAACAAACATTTCTTATATCGATTCAGCTTCTTAATGGCTAGAAAGCGAATTTTCATTTTTTGTTTAAATTGAAAATTGCATTTTTTACATCCGTCCAAATTCGAAAAAACCTGTCCCCCGAGCGAAGAAAAAACTTTACCTTCCATTTTCTTGAGACCGAAGAATATATTTTCATCGAACCTTTTTTGTATCGATTCAGCTTTTCAATGGTTATAAAGTGAATTTTCATTTATTTTTCTAAATTATAAATTTTATTTTTTGTTATCGTCCAAAGTTCAAAAAGCGTGCACCCTGCGCGAAGAAAAAACTTTCCCTTCCATTTTCTTGAGACAGAAGAATATATTTTCATCAAACCTTTTTTCTATTGATTCAGCTATTCAATGGTTATTAAGTGATTTTTTTTCCTTTATTTTTTTTCAAAATTAACAATTGTATTTTTTATTTTCGTCCAAAGTTGTAAAAGCGAGCCCCTTGAGCTAAGAAAAAAGTTCCCTTGCATTTTTTTGCAAAAGAATAATTTTTTGTCATTGTATTTTTTTCATAACCGCCAAATGTTTAAACAACGTGCACCCTGAGTGAAGAAAAAAACTTTTCCTTCCATTTTGTTGAGACCGAAGAACATATTTTCATCAAACGTTTTTTCTATTTATTCAGCTTTTCAATGGTTATAAAGAGAATTTTAATTTCTCTATCTAAATTAAAAATTTTATTTTTTATTACCGTCCAAAGTTTAAAAAAACGTGCACCCCGAGCGAAGAAAAAACTTTCCCTTCCATTTTCTTGAGACCAAAGAATATATTTTCATCAAACGTTTTTTCTATTGATTCAGCTTTTCAGTGGTTATAAAGTGAATTTTCCTTTCTTTATCTAAATTAAAAATTGTATTTTTTATCACCGTCCAAAGTTATAAAAGCGTGCCCCTCGAGCGAAGAAAAAACTTCCCCTTGCATTTTGTTGAAAACGAATAATGTTTTTTCATCAAACTTTTCTTATATCGATTCAGCTTCTTAATGGCTAGAAAGAGAATTATCATTTTTTGTTTAAATGGAAAATTGTATTTTTTGCATCCGTCCAAAGTTGTAAAAGCGAGCTCCTTGAGCTAAGAAAAAACTTCCCTTGCATTTTCTTGCAAAAGAATACCTTTTATCATTGTATTTTTTTACAACTGTCCAAAGTCTGTCCAAATTGTCCAAATTGTCATTTTTTGTTTAAATTAAAAAGTGTATTTTTTATCACCACCCAAAGTTGAAAACGCTTGTCTCCTGAGAGAAGAAAAACTTTTTCTTCCATTTTCTTGAATAGGAATAATTTTTTTCCATCAAATCTTTCTTGTATCGATTCAACCTCTTAAAGGCTGGAAATTGAATTTTCATTTTTTGTTTAAATTGAAAATTTTATTTTTTTACAACCGTCCAAAGATTAAAAACCGTGGACCCCGAGCGAAGAAAAAAATTTTCCCTTCCATTTTCTTGAGACCGAAGAATATATTTTCACCAAAAAATTTTTCTATTGATTGAGCTTTTCAATGGTTATAAAGTGAATTGTAATTTCTCTGTCTAAATTAAAAATTTTATTTTTTATTACCGTCCAAAGTTTTAAAAAACGTGCACCCCGAGCGAAGAAAAAACTTTCCCTTCCATTTTCTTGAGACCGAAGAATATATTTTCATCAAACGTTTTTTCTATTGATTCAGCTTTTCAGTGGTTATAACGTGAATTTTCCTTTCTTTATCTAAATTAAAAATTGTATTTTTTATCACCGTCCAAAGTTTAAAAAAACGTGCACCCCGAGCGAAGAAAAAACTTTCCCTTCCATTTTCTTGAAAACGAATAATATATTTTCATCAAACGTTTTTTTCTATCGATTCAGCTTTTCAGTGGTTATAAAGTGATTTTTCCTTTCTTTATCTAAATTAAAAATTGTATTTTTTATCACCGTCCAAAGTTATAAAAGCGTGCTTCTCGAGCGAAGAAAAAACTTCCCCTTGCATTTTCTTGAAAACGAATAATGTTTTTTCACCAAACCTTTCTTATATCGATTCAGCTTGTTAATGGCTAGAAAGTGAATTTTCATTTTTTATTTAAATTGAAAATTATATTTTTTACATCCGTCCAAAGTTAGAAAACATGCACCCGGAGGGGAAAAAAATTTTCCCCTGAATTTTCTATCTCCAGTAAAATCATGAAAATGTGGGCTAGGCCCTTATGACATACTATACTTAAATATTAATAAAATACTAACCTTTCATAATATAATGGGCTTGTCAGACTTTTATAAAAGACACTCTGGCAGGCGAGGAAGTTTGTTTAGCGTAGCAGATACTTAGATTATGAGATGGGGAAACATACCGAGGCCATACTATAGAATGTCGTATGACTAAAAATCAGAATATACTAGTTTTTCTGGAGGTTTTTCAAATTTAATTGGTCGATAGAAGGAGAGGGATTGGTCCCAACCACGAGGCGCTGTATTGTAGTTGGCTAGGTTTTGATAACTTGATATCTTCGGACCCTGGTAGTTACTTTCGTATAATTTTCCACCTATAACATAAGAAAACAATGGTAAATAATGAAATTATTATAAACAAAAATTTCACAAAAATTTCACAAAAATTTCCAAGTTTGAAGAAAGAAATTGGCTCGTGAAAATTCTTTTTTTAAATGAGTCACTAAACAAATGTAATCCAATCGGATGAGCCTATTTTTTATTTTATATTAAATTATTTTATTTTTTATTAATTTAAATGGTTACAAACATTTTCTTGTAAATATGAAAGGAATGAATATATCCAGACTTTAGTCATCGATCAAGATTTATTAAATTTAAAAAAATTAATAAAACAAAGATTTTTATATGGGGTAAAAAAGCATTTTTCAAGCATGGAAAGCACAAAAAGCAAAAGCAATGCAGGTGATATTTCTCAATCAGGGCCCAAAATGTCAAAAATTTCACACTCCACCAACAAAATATTTTTTGAACTCTATCGATAACAGGCTTCACAGTTAAAATTGCTCCTAACATGATGAAAATGGGCATATTTTATAGGAAAATAAGTTGATTAATTCTTTTGTATAAAATTGATTGGGTAAAAAGACGAATTTTTAACTAAAAAAATTAATTTTTAAACCGAAAATATGGATTTTTAACAAAAGAGTTACTTTTCAACCAAACAGTTAAATTCTAAACAAAAAGGTCCATTTTTTAACTAAGAAGATCAATCTACTACCAGACAGAAAATTTCAAGAAAATAATTTAATTTTCAACTAAAAAGGATTAATTTTCAAGCCAAGAAGAAGTATTTAATTTATCAGATAAAAAAATTAATTTTTAACAAATTAGTTGAAATTTCAAGCTATTCATTTAAATTTCAACCAAAAGAGATTTTGATTCTAAATAAAAAGCTTTTGAATTCAACTAAAAATGAAGAATTTGCAACAAAATTGTTAAACTTTCAACTAAAAAAATTGTTTACAAAGTATTTTAATGTGCAACCAAGTAGTTTATTTTTGATTAAAAAACACTAATTTTCAACAGAAGAATTAAATTTTCAATAAAAAAAATCTTTATAAAAAAAAACTAATTTTTAACAAAGTCCTTCAATCAGTTAAATTTTCAAAATATGAATATTCAACAAAAAGTTATATATAAGTTATAAGTTATAAATTGTCACTTTTCAAACAAATAGTTGAATTCTAATCAAAAAGATAAATTTTCAACAAAAAAGGACAAATTTCCAAGCAAAAAGGGAATCGCTAATTTTGAATTTAAAAATGATGAATTTTCAATAAAAGAAAATTTTTAACAAAAAAAAATGAATTCCTAACTAAGCATTTTAACGTTCAGGCAAGTAGTTAATTTTCAATAAAAAGTACTATTTTTAACAGAAGAATTACATTTTTAATAAAAAAGATGAATCTTTATAAAAAAATCGAATTTTTAACAAAAAAACTAATTTTTCAACTAAATAGTAGAATTCTAAAAAAAAAGATGAATTCTCAATAAAAGAGATTAATTTTTTAACTAAAATTTTGAATCTTTTACCAAAAAAAAAACTTTTAACAAACTAATACAACTTTCAAGCAATTCCTTTAAATTTAAACCAAAAGAGATTTTTATTTTAAATAAAAAACAGTTAAATTCAACTAAAAATGAGGAATTTGCAATAAAATTGTTGAATTTTCATCTAAAAAAGATCAATTTCTAATAAAAAATGGAATAGTTACATTTTCAGTAAAAAAGAATCTTTAAAAAAAATTTAACAAAGTATTTTAACGTTCAACCAAGTAGTTAATTATTAATGAAAAACACTAATTTTCAACAGAAGAATTAAATTTTTAATCAAAAAGATGAATCTTCAAAAAAAATTTTTTTTTAAAAGTTGTTTGAATAGTTAATTTTTCAGTTAAAAAATTAATTTTTAACGCAAAAAAGATAAATTTAAAAAAATTACGTTTGAACCAATATGAATAATGGTCTAACATCTAATACGAACTTTTAATTAAACAGTTTAATTTTTACCAACAAATTTGAATTTTTAACCTAAGAGAACGAATTTACATGAGTTTTCAAAAAATAATTAAAATTTTAATCTACAAGATTTATTTTAAGCGAATGAAGTAGAAAAGCGCGAAAAAGGGGAATGTTCGACATACTGTGAAACCTGTAATAAATAAAGTTTTATTAAATTTATTAACTAAAAAATAATTGTAATTGTAAAAAATAATTAATAAAATCAAGGAGAATATTTTCCTCAATTTTATAAATAGTGTTTAGCAATCCTCATTTTTGAGCTTGAGATGACCTCTGAGAATAATCGGTAAATTGGTGTTTATAAACTGATGCCAAATGGAGAAGCCATTTTTTCTAGTTTTTTTAATACGCAATAATCTGAAAAGTAGAAAATCGTTTTTTCGGAGAAAATTCTATTTTTGATGGGAAGAGGATCTGCTCTGCTCTGCGTTTGGGAGAACTTAACAACAAAAAGAAACACTACCATCCTTTAGGAACTAAGTTCATGGTAGTTTATCGTTTCGCCGCTAGGTTCGCATGAAATAAGAGCCGAACAGATCCTCTCCTCTGACGCTCCAGGACTAGCCAGGTTACAGGAAGATGATCTGCTTGGATCTGCTGTTGGGCGAACCAAAAAACAAAA
>JAWWLR010000158.1:57774599-57788049 GCA_035041075.1 Acraspis erinacei | reverse complement strand
AGAACTTCAAATAAAGAAATCCAGTTTTATTAAAAGATTTTTTAAAAAGGTCAACCAAATAGTTATATTTTCCAAAAAAAATATTTTAATTTTTATCGAAAAAATGTGGATTAAAAAAATGGAATTGCGAACTTTTCAACTAAAGAATTAATTTAAAAAAAAGGAATTTTGAATAAATAGTTTAATCTTTAACCAAAGAAACGATTTTTTAACCAAAAAGATCAACTTTTAACTAAAAAATACGCATTTCAAATAAAAAAGTTAACTTTTAACAAATAGTTACATTTTCAACAAAAAAAGAGAATTTTTAATCAAAAATCTTAATTTTTGAACTAACAAGGTTATTAATCTTTTCCTCCACAAAACGTGGAATAATTAGAACTTCAAATAAAGAAATCCAGTTTTATTAAAAGATTTTTTAAAAAGGTCAACCAAATAGTTATATTTTCCAAAACAAATATTTTAATTTTTATCGAAAAAATGTGGATTAAAAAAATGGAATTGTGAACTTTTCAACTTAAAAATTAATTATTAAAAAAAAGGAATTTTGAATAAATAGTTTGAATAAGTTTTAAATAATAGTTTGAATAAAAGTTAACTTTGAACAAATAGTTGATTTTCAACCAAAGAAATGAGTTCAACTTTTCTATTCCGAAAATCTTCGTGAGATTTTTTTGGTGGAAGTGGTTAAAAAGCAAATCTTACAGTATGTTACGTGGAGAGAGGGGGATAATTTTTTTTAGAAAAATGCCTTACGTAATTTCTTTGACTCTTTTAGATTTTCTCTGATGTTCCCTGATTTACTGAACAGTTTTGAATTCCCTGAACATTTTTGAATTTCCTAACCAGATTAAAATTGCCTGACCTTCCATAATTGCCTGACCGTAGCAACCGCGCCACTATCTCAATATTTTACAGAAAAAAAGTTCTATAAATTGAAACGTACCAGATTTTGGGTTTGTTAGAGCAAAATCCAAAAAATCGAGTATAAAAAGCAAAAAATTGCCAAAAGAATGTTAACAGGTGAATGACAATGCTTTTTTGGAACATCGCAAAAAAGAGCGACGCCATAGTATCGGAATAATTGAGGTTTTCGAAAGCAACAATCTCAACGCTGTGAACTCGGCAGAGCAAGGGATATAAATAAAAAGCCTCATAAAATAATGCGAAGGTTGATTTTGGATGCACGTTGCACTTTAGCAGAGTCGCAATAAAATCGAAAAACAAAAGGTTTACCTATCGAACGTCTTCCTCATCATGAAAGGTTGACGAGTGGGTTTTCAAATCTAAATTTGAATTTTTTCCTTTTTTTTTTTAATCCGTGAATTTACGTAACTCCGCCAAATCAGTCGAGCTTTTCAACGCGCAATCTACACTTGCCAGGAGCGAAAACATAAACCACTGGCTTCTTCTTCCCAACCGCGATTTACATCTTGCAAAATATATTCTTGCACCAGACATATAGATAGGGTGAAGCTTGCCCAGTCGGCACTTTGTTAATCGACTCGGACACATCAATTCCCTCATTTCGATCCAAAACAGTCAAAGAAAAAAAAAAAAGAAAAAAAAGAAAAAAAAGAAAAAAGAAAACGCTCAAGAAACAAGAAGTATCTATCAACGATTCTGCATTCTATACTTAACAATCTAAAATCTGATAAAGTCTTTTTCCCCTTTTTTAAAACTATTTTTTTAAAACTATTTGTAAACTGTTTTGTTTGTTTGTGTTTAGTAAGGAGTTATTCGGCCTAACAAGCACCATTTTAGAATGTTTCGAATATTTGGAAATTTTCGTATACATACAAGCGCTGCATATGCGGATGAGCATACGAGTTGTTATCCACCGGAAGTCAGTACCAACGAGCACGGATGGCTTTGTTGGAAGGGTTGCAGATGAATTTCTGGGGTGAAGAAAAACACGATTTTGCTGATTCACGAATCCAGGAACGGACTTTCACTTTACATGCCGACAAATTACAACACTGGGATGAGCTTTGTAAACGCCTAAGCGACGCTTCAACTTTCCGACTGCTTGGTCCGCGCACGGTAAAAATAGACCACCGGAAAGCGACACCTTATAGAATCGGTCGTCAGTCGTTCATGGGTGCCTTTTAGATCATCATTGGAAAAAAGAGGATTATCCCCCACCCCACCCCTCTCGAACCCCCAACCCAGGTTAAAAGTCTATGGATAGAGTTTCTGTCGATTTGAATCATTTTCTATCTTCAAAATTAAAATTGAAGGAAACGATGTATCTTCATCCTGAGTCCATCTCTTCAATCATTTCTTTTGCTTCAATCAACAAATCACTGCAATACTTTTGAGGCCCGATCTTTTTATCCATTATGAAAATCTACCTTTTTCTGTCTCTATCCTCGAACTATTATTTCAAACCTTTTCCACCTTTGTTTCAATCTAAAACCACACGTATCCTTTTGAATTTCAACCTTCCTAACCATTCTTAAAATATATTCTTTTTTATCCTCAACACATTCTTTCAATCCATTTTTATCTTTGTTTCAATGTGAAACCACCCCTATCCTTTTGAATCCCAATCCTTCTATTTATTATCAAAGTCTTTCCTTTTCTATCCTCAACCTATTCTTTCAACCTTTTTCCATTTTTGTTTATATCTAAAATTACCTCTATCCCTCTGAATCACAATCTTTCTTTTGATAAAATCTATCCTTTTCTATCTTCCACCTATTCTTTTAAACGTTTTACATTTTTGTTTGCATTTAAAATCACCTCTATCATTTTCAATCACACTCTGTCTATCCATTATAAAAATCTATTTCTTTCTATCCGCAACCTATTCTTTCAATATTTTTCCATTTTTGTATACATCTAAAATTATCTCTGTACTTTTGAATCCCGATCTTTCTATCCATTATCCAAATCTATCCTTGTCTATCCTCCACTTTTTGCTTTGATCCTTTTCCACCTTTTTTCAATCTAAGATCACCCCTATCCATTTGAATTCCAATCATCCTATCCATTCTTAAAATCTGTCCTTTTATATCCTCCACCTATTCTTTCAATCTTTTTCAATTTTTGTTTGCATCTAAAATCACCTCTATCCTTTTGAATCACAATATTTCTACTGATTATCAAAATCTACCCTTTTCTATCTTCCACCTACTCTTTCAACCTCTTTCCATTTTTGTTTATATCTAAAATCACCCTATCCTTTTGAATCACACTCTTTCTATCCATGATCAAAATCTATTCCTTTCTATCCTTGACCTATTCTTTCAATCTTTTTCCATTTTTGTTTCTCTCTAAAATCACATCTATTATTTTGAATGACAATGTTTCTATCCATTACCCAAATCTATTCTTTTTTCCCCCACCTATTCTTGAAGGAATAGGTAGTAGATAAAAAAGAATAGAATCGGAAAATGCATAGAAAGATTGGAATTCGAAAGGATAGATTTTGATAATGGATGGAAAGATTGGGATTCAAAAGAATAAATGTGGTTTTAACTTGACACAGAGATGAAAAAGGATGGAAGGAATAGGTGGATATAAAATATAGATTTTGAGGTTATTTTAGATTTAACGAAGATAGAAAAGGTTTAACGGAATAGGTGAGAGGTAAAAAAGAATACATTTGGATAATTGATAGAAATATCGGAATTCAAAAAGTTAGGGGTAGTTTTAGATTGAAACAAAAATGGGAAAATATTTTGAGAATGAATATAAAGAATAGAATTCAAAGGATAGGGGTAATTTTAGATTGAATGAAAGATAGAAAAGGATTAATGGAATAGGTAGGAGAGAAAAAAGAATAGATTTGCAAAGTGGATATGATGATTGGAAGATCGGTATTCGAAAGCATAGGGTTGTTTTAAGACTAAAACAAAGATGAAAAGGATTGAAAGAATAGGTGGTGGATAGAAAAGGATAGATTGTGATAATGGATAAAAAGATTTTGATTCAAAAGGATAGAATTAATTTTAGATGTAAAGAAAAATGGAAAAAAGATTCAAAGAATAGGTTGAGGATAGGAAAGAATAAATTTGGATCATGGATAGAAAGATTGTGATTCAAAAGGATAGGGGTGGTTTTATATTGAAACAAAGATGGAAAATAATTGAAGGAATAGGTGGAAGATCAAAAAGAATAGATTTGGGTAATGGATAGAAAGATTGGGACTTAAAAGGTTAGGGGTGGTTTTAGATTGACAAAAAGACAAAAAGGGATTGAAGGAATAGTTGGATATAAAAAGAGATCTTGAGGTGATTTTAGTGCAGGTGGATATAAAAGGATTTAGATTTTAGTAATGGATAGAAAGAGCAGAATTCAAAAAGTTAGGGCTCGTTGTAGATTGAGAGAAAGATGGAAAAGGATTAAAGGAATAGTTTTGAATCACAATCGTTCTACCCATTATCAATATCTATCCTTTTCTATCCACCACCTATTTTTTCAATCTTTCTTCTTTTTCCAATCTAAAAACAACCCTATCCTTTTGAATACCAATCTTTCTATCCATTTTCCAAATCCATTATTTTTTATCTTTTACCCATTCCTTCAAACCTTTTCCACCTTTCTTTCAATCTAAAACGATACCTAACCTTTTGAATTCTAATCTCTCTATTCATTATCAAATCTATATCCTTTTATGTCCACCTGTTCTTTAATCATTTTCCATCATTGTTATCATCTAAAAACCCTATCTTGTTCAATACCAATGTTACTATTAATTATCCAAATCTACTCTTCTTTGTCTCCCACCTATTACTTCAATCTTTTCTCATTTTTGTTTTAATCTAAAACCACCCCTATCCTTTTTAATCCCAATCTTTCTATCCCTTATCCAAATCTATCCTTTTCTATCCTCCACCTATTCCTTCAATCCTCTTCCATCTTTATGCCAATCTAAAACCTGCCCTATTCTTTTGAATCCCTATCTTTCTATCATCCTATCCAAATCTATCTTTTTTTATCCTCCGCCTATTCCGTCTATCTACCTTTTCTATCTTTGTTACATCAAAAATTACTTTAAAATATATTTTTATATCCACCTATTCTTTTAATCCTTTTCAATCTTTATGTCAATCTAAAACCATCTTTATCCTTTTGAATCCCAATCTTTCTATATATTATCCAAATCTATTATTTTTTAACTTCCACCTATTCCTTCAATCCTTTTCCATCTCTGTGTCAAGATAAAACCACCTCTATTCTTTTGAATCCCAATATTTCTGTCCATTACCCAAGTATATTTGTTTTTATTTACCACCTATTCTTTCCATCCTTTTCCATCTTTGTGTCAAGCTAACCCCACTGTTATCCTTTTGAATCCTAATCTTTCTATCCATTATCAAAATCTATCCTTTTCTATCCACCACCTATTCCATCAAACATTTTCTATCTTTGTTACATCTAAAATCACCTGAAAATATATTTTTTATATCCACCTATTCCTGCAATCCTTTTCCATCTTTGTGTTAATCTAAAACCAACTCTATCATTTTGAACCCCAATCTTTATATCAATTACCCAAATATAGTATTTTTTATTTCCCACTTATTCTTTTAATCCTTTTCCATATTTTTTCAATCTAAAACCCCTGTCCGTTTGAATCTATTCTTTTTATCTCCCACCTATTACTCCAATTCTTTTCTATCTTTGTTTCAATCTAAAATCGTCTCAATATCTATTTTTGTATCCAACTAATCCTTCCATCCTTTTCCGTCAATCTAAAACCACCCCTATCCTTTTGAATCCCAATATTACTATCCATTATTCCAATCGATTCTTTTTTATCTTCCATCTATTCCTTCAATCCTTTTTTAACTTTGTGTCAACCTAAAACCACCTCTATTCTTTTGAATCCCAATATTTCTATCCATTCATTTGCATTTCCTATCTATTACTTCAATCCTTTTCCATTCTTTTGTCCATATAAAACCACCCCTATCCTTTTGAATTGCAATCTTTCAATCTACAACCTAAATATATTATTTTTTATCTCTCACCTATTCCTTCAATTCTTTTCCATGTTTCTTTGAATGTAAACGACCCCTAACTTTTTGAATCTTAATCATTTAATCCATTATCCACATTTATTCATTTTTATCTCCTACCTATTCCTTCAATCCTTTTCCATCTTTTTTCAATCTAAAACCTCCCCTATTTCATATGTATCCTAATATTTCTATCCTTTACCCAAATCTATTCTTTTTTACCTCCCATCTATTCCTTCAATCCTTCTCCATCTTTTTTAAATCTATAATCCCCTGTATCCTTTTGAATCCCAATTTTTCTGCCCAAGTCCCTCATTTATCCAGGCCTATCTTTTTTGTCCTTTAGGACAATCCAGAATCCTGTTAATCTTTTTAATCCCTATGTTCATACACGAATGAATATTTGCTGTACAAGCAGCTAGAATTTTTTTTATAACTGCTTTTTATCTCATTTTCGGAATTGGTCACCTCCTGCACGCTATACATGCCTCAAAAAAAGAACATTCCGACCATGCGTTACAAAAATATATTCTCCACTTATCCACGTCTATCCCTTCTTATCCTTTTATCATTTTGAAGTTCAGAATATCTTTTTCAATATCTACTTCCGTATCTATATAAACTCATTTTTATCCTTATAACAATGAATCACGTCTATCCTTTTGAATCCCAGTCTTTCTATCCAATTGAATTCTCCGCTTATCCATGTCTATCCGTTTCTATTCTTTTTCCCGCGTCACAGTGGAAAAAAATTTTTTTTTGGATCAAAATAACGTACAGCCCACAAATCTGGACCGATTTGGACATTAATAAAAATAATTGTTATAAACATATTAATTGTTGAAAGTGTGTTTTTTACCATTCTCAATAATTTTACAGTTTTTTGTTCAGTTATAGTGCACAAAATTTGAATGAAAACAATATTATTATGAAAAAAATTTCTCTTCAGATTACTCTCGTTGATATAATAAACAAATTTAATGCGCAAATGCATTATTTAGACTTTTGGCGACGAAAAGATTTGTTTTTTCGTAATGAGTTCATAAATTTTATAATTTTTTTAAACAAATTTAATAAATAAAATGCATTATTCAGGCATTTGTCGACGGAAAAATTCTTTTCTTTCGATGTCAGTCCTTTTAATTAGGAACTTCATAACAGGTTTAGCAACATTCCTAATTAGTTTATAAAAATTTTGATTTTTTAAACAAATTAAATTATAAAATGCATTATTCGGGCATTTGTCGATGAAAAAATTCATTTTTTTCAACCTGAGACCTTTTAATTCGAAAACTGATAATGATTTCAAAAAATATTCAAAATGAGTTGATAAATATTATTTTTTTAACAAATTTAATTAAAAAATGCATTATTCAGGCATTTGTCGACGGAATTTTATTTTTCCTTCCGATGTCAGTCCTTTTAATTAGGAACTTCAACTTCATAACAAGTTTAGCAACATTCATAATTAGTTGATAAACATTTTGATTTTTTAAACAAATTAAATTATCAAATGCATTATTCGAGCATTTGTCGACGGAACATTTTTTTCAACTCTAGTCCTTTTAATTGAAAATTTCATGATAATTTCAGAAACATTTGTAATGAGTTGATAAATTTTGTGATTTTTAAACAAAGTTAATAAACAAATGCATTATTCGGGTATTTGCGAACGGAATTTTTTTTCAACTCCAGTCCTATTAATTTAAAACTTCATGATAATTTCAACAACATTTATAAGTAGTTGATGATTTTAATGATTTTTTATACAAATTAATAAATAAATGTATTATTCAGTTATTTGTCGATGGAAATTTTTGTTATGTCAGTCCCTTTAATTGGAAACTTCTTTATAGTTTCAGCAACATTCAAAATAAGTTGTTCAATTTGTATAAAAAAATAATAAAATGTATTAACTATTTATAAATGTTGCTGCAATTACCATAAATAATAATAATAATAATAAAACAAATGCCTGATTGCATTTGTTTATTAAATTTGTTGAAAAAAATCATCAAATTTATCAACTATATTAATAAATATTGCTAAAACTATCATGAAGTTTTTAATTAAAAGGACTGACATAGAAGAAAGATAAATTTTCCTTCTAAAAGTGCCTGAATAACCCATTTTTTAAAAATTAAATTTGTTTATAATATTAAAAAGAACAATCCTAAGAGATATTATTGTCATAATAACGTTTCTATCCACATTTATTGCAATATAACTTTAAAAAAAAAGTAAAATTATTCAAAATAATAGAAAAAACACTTTCAAAAAATAATTTTTTAAATAAAAATTGGTTTGTTTATTATACCATGATACAATATTTTGAGCAGAAATGTAGGCGATAGAAAAAATTTTCCTACAATTGATGAGCACCGGAAACGTCAAATTGAAGAAAGGGCCATTTTTTCGTCAAATTTGTTTATTTATAAACAAATAAAAAATCAGGCTAAAAAATTCTCTGGAAAAATTTTATCAGATTTTTTTCAAAATTTTCACGCTCAAATCGGTTAATATTTGTTGGTTGTTGGTTATTTCGCACGAAAAAAGTCATTTTCTCCCCACTGTGGGTGAGCGTAGTGCCCATTCTTTTTCGGAATTTTTCGGAAATTTTTTTTACATTTATTTACAATTAAGCATACAACTGAAAACTATTTTAGTTTTTTTTACACGTTTATATTTATAAGTTTTATTTATTGTGCTAAAAACTTAAAAAGAAATCAAAAGCTGTTTGCGGCAACCCAACGTACAATATGCGCGTCTGGTTGCCGCAATTAGGCGCCTGTTTGTTGAAAAATCAATTCTTTTGCTTCAAAATTTGATTTTCTATTCCTCGAAAATTGATCTTTTTCTGTTGAAAATCCATCTATTTTGGCTAAAACATTACCTCGTTGGATGAAAATAGAACTTTTTTGGTGAAAATTAGTTTATTTTTTGTTAAAAATGGATTCAATGAAAATTAAACTGACCTATTTTTGATTAAAATGTATCTTCTTTTGTTGAAAATTTCATTGAAAACTCATGTGTTTGAATAAAAATTATCCCTTTCCATTTAAAATTAATTTTTTTAATACAAAATTTATCTTTTTTGTTGGAAAATTATTTCTTTGGTTAAAAGTTTCATTTGTTGTTAAAAATTTGATTTTATTTTGTTTGAAAATCGATCTTTTTTAGTTAAAAATCCATTTATTTGGTTGAAACTTCATATATTTTTTTTTAAATTCAACTCTTCAGTTGAAAATTGAACTATTTTGGTAAAAATTATTTCAATTTTTGTTAAGAATGTATTAAATGGAAATTTAACTAATCCATTTTTGGTTGAAAACCTACCTTTTTTGTTGAAAACTCAACTATGTTTCTGGAAATTAGTTTTTTTGGTTCTAAATTAATTAAATAAAAATTTTAATATTCACTTTTGGTTGAAAATTTATCTTTTTTAGTTGATAAGTAAACAGTAGAAAATTCTTCTTATTTCAAAGATTTATCTATGTTGGTTAAAAATTAATTTATATGGTTGAAAATTAAACAAGTTTGTTCAAAATTTGTTTTAATTTTTGTTTATTAATTTTTTTCACTGGAATTTAACGTAAAATATGCGAAGATTTTCTGTTAAAAAATGTATATAGTTTTTGGTTAAATAATTTATTTTGTTGTTGTTTATTCAACTATTTTTGTGAAAATTAGGTTTATTGTTAAAAATTAATTGAAAGAAAGTTTAATTATTCGATTTTTGGTTGGAAATTTAAGAATTTTTTAGAAAATTCTTTTTTCATGTTGTTAAAAATTTTATCCTTTTCAGTTGAAAATTCATCTTTTTTGGTAAAAATATTCTTCTTGTTTGATAATTTTATTTGATTTTTTGGTTAAAAATACCTTTTTAACTCAAAACTATGGATAATATTTGTAAAATTTTCAGTTAAAAAATGCATTTTTGAAAATTAATTTTGTTTTGCTTGATTATTCCACCATTTTTGTGAAAATTAGTTGTTTTTTTGTTGAACATTAATTAAACGAAAATTTTAATAATCGATTTTTGATTAAAAATTTATCTTTTCAGTAAACAAATGAACCTTTCATTGGAAATTCATGTATTTTAATGAAAATTCGTCTCTTTTTGAAAAATTAAATTTTCAATTTTATTTTCTTTTTGGTAGAAAATTAATCTTCTTGTATAAAACTTAATTATTTTGGTTAAAATATAATTTTTAAGTTTCATTGATAACTCGACTATTTTTGTGAAAATCAATTGTGTTGTTATTGTTGAAAATTAATTAAACGAAGATTTAACTATTCCATTTTGGTTAAAATATTTTTGTTTGAAAATTATTTTTTTTTTAACTATACCATTTATGATTGGAAATTAAACTATTTTGTTAAACATTTCTTTTTGTAAATTAATTTTTTTTTAAATTGAAAATTATTCTTTTTGGTGGAATATTATTTGATTAAAAATTCATTTTTTTCGTTAAAATTTTTTTTTATTCAAATAAATTTTATTTGGAGATTTTTTTGTATACAGTATATTCAATTTTTAGTTAAAAAATTATCTTATTTTTGGATAAAAATTCGCCTTTTTGGTTTAACTATATTTATATTTAATTTAACTATATTGGTGAAAAATGTTTTTTTCTTGTTTTTGAAAATTCGTTAAATATGAAAATTTATCTATTCTAGTTATGGTCAAAAATTTATGTTTCATTAGTTGAAAAATCAACCATTTTGAAAATGTATCAGTTTTTTGTAGAAAATTATACTTCTGTGAAAATCCATCTATCTTGGTTAAAAATTAATTTCTTAGTTGAAAATTTAACTATTATATTGATTTTTTGTTAAAAATTATGTTTGTTAACTGAAAACTTCAGTATTCACTAAAATTTCCAGTTAATAAATGTATTTTTTAAATTTAAAAATTCGATTTTTTGGTAGAAAATTATTCTTCTTGTTTGGAAATTTATCTTTTTGGTTTAAAATTCAACTTTTCTGGATAAAATGTATCATTTTAGTTAAAAATATATCTATTTGGTTAAAAAGATATCTATTTGCTTAAAAAATTCATGTATTTTGATGAAAATTTTTTTTGTCAAACATGAATTTTTGGATAAAAAAATATTTTTTTCACTTGCAGATTCATAATTTTAATTAAAAATTAATCTGTTTGGTAAAAATTTACCGATTTTGTTGAAAATTCATCTTTGGTTGAAAATACTTCTTTTTGTATAAAGTTGTTTTTTCGAAAATTCATCTTTTTCGTTAAAAATTTATCTTTTCAGTTGTAAATTTATGTATTTTGTTGCAAATTCGTCTTATTCGGTAGAATATTAATTTTTGGGGTTTAAAATTCATTCAGTACGTTAAAAATTAAATTATTTTCTTTAAAATATAATTTGTTATTGTTTGAAAATTCAACTTTTTATCGGAAAAATTTAACTATTACATTATTGGTTGAAATTTTTTTTTGGTAAACAATTTTATTATTCTTCTTGTATACAAATTCATCTTTTTTGTTGAAAAATAATTTCTTTGGGTGAAAATTCAACAATGTGGTTAAGAATATTTTTTTTCTTCAGAAAATTGTTCTTCTGTCGAAATGAACTTTTTTGATCAAAAATTCATTTCTTTAGTTGAAATGTGTTTTAAAGTTAATTTTTTTAACTGCAAAACTAAGTTTAAAAATGCTTGTTTTTTGATGAAAATTACGAAAAACGAAAAAAAAATGGCTTTAAAAGGCTATTTGTTAAAATGTTTTCATTTGTTATTAAAAATGTATCCAGGTTAATATCAATCTAAATGATCAAACTTCAAGTAATTGCAAGAAAAATGAGTCATGTAGAACTCAAATCGCTTCAGTACTTTGTTTAAAATGTTATTGTTAATTAAGGGTGTCATTTTACATATGCAACTTCAAACGTCTGGGACGCTAAAAGTTATTGAATTTTTCTAGTAAATTTAATGTGAGCTGATAGAGTAAAAATCATACTTTGATGGTATTTCACGAGAATAGTCCATTTTTAATATTTATTAACAATTAGAGCGATTTGAAAATAGAGAAAAAATTGAACTGAATTTTGAAGTAGACATGTGTGCTGCATTTGATTGGAAAGAGCACAAAAAGGCCTTTAATTTAAAAAAAAATTGCTCCACGATGATTTGGAGCCGAGATATAAACAACATTCACTTTTCTTCTCGAGTTAAATCCGACCTTTTGTTTAGAGATGTAAACATTTTTAAAACCCTATATTATTCTTTAAATCTTCCATTATTAGTCACCAAATTGATCGATCATGTGTAGAACGTATGTCTACTTGAAAAAACCGTAAAGTTATTAATTTATTAATTAGTTCAATTTTTTCACTTTTTCCAAATCGCTCTAATTGTTAATAAATATTAAAAATGGTCTATTTTCGTGAAATACCATCAAAGTATGCTCTTTCGTCTTCCAACTCACGTTGAGTTTACTGGAAAAAGTTAATAACTTTTAGCGTCCCAGATTTTTGAAGTTGTATATGTAAAGTGACACCCTTAATTAACAATAACATTGTAAATAAAATACTGCAGCGATTTGAGCTCTACATGGCTCATTTTTCTTGCAATTAATTGAATTTTGATCATTTAGGTTGATATTAACTTGGATACATTTTTAATAACAAATAAAAACATTTTAACAAATGGCGTTTTATACCTATTTTTTGCGTTTTCTCTATTTTTAAGCAACAAAAATGAAAAGAATTAATTTTTAACTACACACATTTTGAAGATTTTTAAATTTCAAATCGAAATTCTCTCTTGACTTTTTTTTGTAAAATGCGCCGTTCTAGAGTTATAAGCGAAAATATACAAAAAAACACGATTTCACTTTTTATTTGTTTAACTGTGACGTTACCACAACTTTAAATTGACAGCGAGTTATTGGCAATTAATGTTCTCGTCATCCCCTACCAATATGCACTCTCAGAAATTTCCTCTAAACGATAAACCGTGGAAGGATTCATAGATTAACGCTAAAAGTATGCACTTTAATGGTTAAACGATTGTATTTTAAAAGCGCGGTAATTAGATTCCACGCATGCGCGTATACTATTTTTCAGTATGAGTACATCCTATTTTAACCCTCAGATAACAAAATGCCTGCACAGTGCGAGCATTATGGGTCGCACTCGCGCGGATAAGGCAGCATTACGTGAGTTCACATCACCACGCAGATGTGTCTTCCATGTAGGCGCATATGTCTCGCACGTAGTGCGAGTCGCGCTTCTGCGGATAAAATAAAAACAAATTTCCAAAATAGTTTTTCACACTAGATAGATAGATAGATAGATAGATAAACGTTTATTATTCAGCCTGCTGGCCTTAAAAAAATGACTTGCTTACACTTCAATTTTTACATTATTTCCTTACAACTACATTTTTTTTAAACTGACATCCATCCACACCTTATCTCTAAGCCGACCTCGCCTTCCTCGCTTCGCATCGCCTCG
>JAWWLR010000158.1:57745176-57774017 GCA_035041075.1 Acraspis erinacei | reverse complement strand
AAAAGTACAAGGTTAGATATGAAAAAGCGGAGGGAGTAGACTCATTAATTGAAAGGTTGAAGGGGTTGACTGAGAAGGTAAAGGATGAGCTGGGTACTAACGAAGAACGAGTAGGGGGAAAGAGAGGCTGGTGGGACGAGTAATGCTGGGAGAGTAAACAGAGAATGAAAGAGTGTGTAAGAAAATGGAGAAAAGGGGAAATAGAGAAGGAGTATAACAGAAGAAAGAAAGAACATGAGAAGATGCTGGAAAGAGAAAGACAAAGGAGGAATATAAGGGAGAAGTAGAAAAAGCAATCAAAGAAGGTAGGGTGTGAGATGTGATAAACAAGGATAGAGGGGAAAGGATAGACGTTAATGAAGAAATAGAAATGGCAGAATGGACGGATTATTTCAAGGGTCAATTAGGGGGAGAGAAGAATCAGAGCAAAGGGGAAAAGAGAAGGATAGTCCAAGGAGAAACGGAGCTAGGGAACGAGAGAATAAGAGAAGAAGTGGATGAGGCAATAGATAGGCTAAAAAGAAACAAGGCGGTGGGATGTGGAAGATCTGGAAAGAAGAAGGGTGGCCGGAAGAGTTGATGACAGGTCTGTTGGTATCGCTTGTCAAGAAAGGAGTGTAAAGGAAAAGTTGGTGGAGGATAAAATTTTTTTTACTGAAATCAGGATAGGTATTTTTTGTAGAAAATTGTTTATTTGAACATTCATATTTTTGGTTACCAAAATTTTTATTACTGAAAATTCAACTATTCCATTTGTTGCTAAAAAATGGATTTTTCTTAGTTATAAATTCATGTATTATGTTGCTCTTTTTGGTTTTTAATTAATCTATCTAGTCGAAAATTCGAATAATTTCTTCCAATTCGATTTTTTATTGGTTGAACATTAATTTTCCAACTGAAAATTTACATCATCCATTTTTGGATAAAAATTAGTTAAAAAGTAATTTCTTTCGTGGAAAATTCAATTCCTTACCTGAAAATTGAACTATTGTATTTTTTGTTGAAATTTCATTTCTGTAGTTGGAAATTTACCAAATTTGTTGAAAATTCGTTTTTTTGCGTTATTTGAAAATTTACCTTTTTTAGTTGAAAATTCTTCTTTTTTTGGTAGAAAATTCTTTTTCTTATAGGAAAATTTATTTATTTTTTTATCGTGGAAAAACCTTGTTTTCCAAGTTTTTAAAACAATAAGCAACAAATAACCAAAAAATTCTCAAAGATTCAAAGATTTTGCAAAAATTTCTAAAAGATCTAAAATGATTTTTAAAACATCTTAAAGGACTTCAGACAGATTTCAAGGATTTAAAATTATTTCAAAAATATTTTAGAAAACTTCACAAAGATTTTAAAGATTTCAAAAATATTTTATTGATTATAAAGATTTCACACAGATTAAACAATATTCCAAAAGATTTACGAAATATTTCCAAGATTTCAGAAATATTTCGATGATTTCAAATAACTGAAAACATTTCAGTTATTTTCACAAAGATTTCAAAGATTTCGCAAAGGATTATAAAAATTTCACAAAGATTTTAAAGATTTCAAATTATTAAAAACATATTTCAGAAAGATTTTAAAGATTTCAAATTATTTAAAAAATATTTCAGAAGGATTTCACAATAATTTTAAAGATTTCTCAAAGCTTTTCAATGTTTCAGAAAGATTTCACAGATTTAAAGATTTCGCAAAGATTTAAAAGTATTTGAAAAAGATTTTAAAGGTTTCGCAAAGATTTTAAAGATTTCACAAATATTTTAAAGATTTAAAATTATTAAAAAAATATTTCATAAAGATTTTAAAGATTTCAAATTATTTAAAAAATATTTCAGAAAGATTTCTGAAAGTTTTAAAATCATTTTTAAAATATTTTAATGGTTTCGCAAAGATAAAAAATGATTTCACAAAGATTTAAAAAATTTCACAAAGATTTAAAATTATTTCAAAAATATTTCAGAAAGATTTCATACGGATTTTAAAGATTTCGCAGATTTTTTAAAATTTCGCAAAGTTTTGAAAGATTTCGCAAGAAGATTTAAAATTATTTTAAAAATATTTCAGAAAGATTTCACACAGATTTTAAAGATTTTCCAAAGATTTAAAATTATTTCAAAAAGGTCTTTAAAAATTTCACAAAGTTTTTAAAGATTTCTCAAAGATTTAAAATTATTTTAAAAATATTTCAGGAGGATTTCACAATAATTTTAAAGATTTCGTCAAGATTTGAAAGATTATAAAAATTTCACAAAAATTTTAGAGATTTGGCTGATTTACAATTATTTAAAACATATTTCAGAAAGATTTCTGAAAGATTTAAAATTATTTTAAAAATATTTCACAACGATTTTAAAGATTTCACAAAGATTTAAAAAAAATTTCACAACGATTTTGAAGATCTAAAATTATGTAAAAAAAATATTTCACAAAGATTTTAAAGATTTCGCAAAAATTAAAATTATTTTTAAAAGATTTTAAAGGTTTCGTAAGGATTTTAGAGATTTCGTAAAGATTTTAAAGATTTCACAAATATTTTAAAGATTTAAAATTATTTTAAAAATATTTCACAAAGATTTTAAAGATTTCATAAATATTTTAAAGATTTAAAATTATTTTAAAAATATTTCACAAAGCTTTTACAGATTTCATAAATATTTTAAATATTTAAAATTATTTTTAAAAAATTTCGCAAGGATTTTGAAGATTTCGCAAAGATTTAAAATTATTTAAAAAATATTTCAGAAAGATTTCTGAAAGATTTAAAATTATTTAAAAAATATTTTAATGGTTTCGCAAAGATTAAAAATGGTTTCAGATTGACGTATTATTTTTTTAGTCGAAGATTCGTTCGCCCGTTAGAAAATAGATCTTCTTCTTTGAAAATTCATCTTTATCCTTCAAAATTCAACTATTCAAGTTGAAAATTCATCATTTTATTAAAAAATTCAACCACATGCTTAAAAATTCATAGACAGAAACCAAAAAATAATGGCTTCAATAAAAAAATACGATTCAACATCTCTTTGTGACACATCTCTTTATTTCCTAATTAAAAAAGTTGAAGGTTCCAGAGAGCTTAAGAACCATTACTTTGTACACAACTTAAGACTTCGAATGCTCAAAAAAAAAAAAAAAAAAAAATTATTTCCAGCCTAAACTTTAGTCCCAATCGCCCATCTTCATGTCCTTTACAATATCCGTGTTATCCCTCGGAAGATCTTCTTCCGCCCAGTCCGTCCTCCTCTCTTTCAGCGCCTTCTTCTTCTTCTTCTTCTGCTTCTTCATCTCCTGCCGTCTCTCAAACTCCTCAACCGGCATATCGAGGTCACTGTCGTCTTCACTAGCAGCCTGTCTCTTATTTCCTCTCGATTTTCGCAACGAGGGCAACTTAAAATCCGCCTGCTCGTCATTTTGCGTGAGGAGCTTCATTTTCTGGGTTTGATTGACCTTGTACCAGGAATCGTAGAACTTCGCGAGCGGCGTTTTCTCACTCTGCAACCTGATCTCCCAGTTTTGGATTTCTTTCATATTCTTCAAGTCGAAAGTCGCCTTGCTGCGCTCCTTCTCGACGAATTTTCGATTCTCCTCAATCTTATCGAGAAGTTGCTTCATCTTTCGAGAGTAGTTCGCTACGTTGCATTTTTTCAGGAAGGCTTTCAGCTGCAAATTGAGGGGGGGGGGGGGTGCCTTGTCAATTTTAAATTCAAGATTTCAAGCCATTCACAAAATACGTGATACTGGTTTTGAAATTCCATGAATTAATGGGGGTTTTTTTTAGATCTAGTTTTGAAAAAATTGGGGGGCCTACTATTTAAAGAAAGTTTGACAAAGATTTTATAAGAATTCATTAGATTTCACAAAGATTTTTAATGATTTTAGAATTATTTTAAAAGAATTCAATAGATTTCATAAGTATTTCAATAATTTCAAATATTTGAAAACATGCCGATATTTCCAAAGATTTTAAAGATTTCTAAAAAATTTTAAATTATTTTAAAAACATTTTAAACGTTTCGCAAAGATTTAAAATTATTTCAAAAAGATTATAAAAAAATTCACAAAGATTTGAAAGATTTCGCACAGATTAAAAAAAATTTCAAAGATTTAAAATTAATTAAAAAGTATTTCAGAAGGATTTCACAAAAATTTTAAAGATTTCTCAAAGATTTTTAAAAATTTCTCAAAGATTTAAAATTATTTTAAAAATATTTCAGAAGGATTTCGCAAATATTTTAAAAAATTTCACAAAGATTTTAAAGATTTTGAAGGTTTCAGAAAGATTTCACAAAGATTTTTAAAAATTTCATAAAGGTTTCGCAAAGATTTAAAATTATTTTAAAAATATTTCAGACTGATTTCGAAAAGACTTTAAAGATTTCTAAAAGATTTCAAAGGTTTCAGAAAGATTTTAAAGATTTCTCAAAGATTTAAGATTATTTTAAAAATATTTTAAAGGTTTTGCAAAGATTTAAAATTCTTTCAAAAAGATTTTTAAATTTTCAAAAAGATTTTTAAAAATTTCACAAAGATTTGAAAGATTTCACAAAAATTTGAAAGATTTCGCAGATATAAAATTAATTCAAAAATATTTCAGAAAGATTTCGCAAATATTTTTAAAAATTTCGCAAAGATTTTAAAGATCTCGTAAAGATTTTTTTAAATTTCACAAAGATTTTCAAGATTTCTAAAAGAATTTAAAGGTTTCAGAAAGATTTAAAATTATTTTAAAAATATTTCAGAAGGATTTCACAAAGATTTTAAAGATTTCTGAAAGATTAAAAATTATTTTAAAAAGATTTTAAAGATTTCGCAAAGATTAAAAAAAATTTCACACAGATTTTAAAGATTTCTCAAAGATTTAAGATTATTTTAAAAAGATTTGAAAGGTTTTGCAAAAATTTAAAATTATTTCAAAAAGATTTTTAAAAATTTCACAAAGATTTTAAAGATTGCGCAAAGATTTAAAATTATTTCAAAAAGATTTTTAAAAATTTCATAAAGATTTTAAAGGTTTCAGAAAGATTTGAAAGATTTCGCAAAAACTTAAAAAAATTTCACAAAGATTTTAAAGATTTCTTAAAGATTTAGGATAATTTTAAAAAGATTTTAAAGGTTTTTCAAAGATTTAAAATTATTTCAAAAAGATTTTTTGAAATTTTACAAAAATTTTAAAGATTTCGCAAAGATTTAAAACTATTTCAAAAAGATTTTTAAAAATGTCACAAAGATTTTAAAGATTTCGCACAGATTTTAAAGATTTCGAAAACATTTAAAAAAAGGTCACAAAGATTTTAAATATTTGAAAAGATTTCTACAATTTTTCAATGATTTCAAATAATTTCAAACATTTCAAAAAACTTCACAAAAAATTCCAATGATTTTACAAAGAGTCCAAAAGATTTTTCAAACATTATAAATACTTCAGAGATTTCGCAAATACTTAAAATTATTTCAAAAGACTGCAGAAAATTTTAAAAATTTCAAAACTTTTCTACAATTTTTCAATGATTTCAAATAATTGAAAACATTTCAAAAGATTACAGAAAAAAATTTCAATGATTTCACAAATTTTTTAAAAATAAATTTAAAAGATGTCAAAAGATTTCACAAAAATTGGATAGCTCTCACAAAGATTTCAAAGAGGGGAACCATATTTTATCACATAATTTTCAAAAGACTAAGAAATATTTCAGTTTACTATAATAGGAACAGAAATTAAAAAAAAAACGGCTGAAAAAAGTGTCACGTATTTTGTCAAGTAGAATATTTCATAAATTCTAAATAATAATTAATAATCAATTTAAAAGCCTTAAATTAAAAAAATCTTGATTACCTGGATGACGCAGGGAATGTAGGCATCTGGGAAGTACACTTTGTAACTTTCATTAGCTGCATTTTCCAAAATGAGCTCGTAGATATTTTCAATAATACTGTCCTTGAAAGTATTTTCTTGCTGTTCACTCTTCGATATTTTCAACAAACAAAGCAGTGACTTTGGCTTCATCGCCGCTACTTTGTGTTTTTTATTGAAATCATAATAGCTCAACACCTACAAGAATTAAAAAAAATATATTCTTTTCATTAAATATAGAATTCTTTCTAGTTAAAGAGACAATAAATAATAAATAACAATAATTTACCTCGAGCAAAAAGGGCAAAATCGGTATGAATGTTCCGGATTCTTTCGCTATGTCTATTAGCATTTTTACACAGTGAAAACGTAATGGATAATATTGGGAAGTCGGAACCATTTTTATCGTTCCAATAATAATCTGTAATAAATAATTTAAATGTTTTTTTTTACATTTAATTATTCAAATAGCCAAACTTTTGAAGAAAAATAAATCATATTTTAGTTGGTAATTATCAAAAAGACGATTTTTCATAAATTTTTTGTAAGAAAAATTAATTTTTAAACAAAGTTTCAACAAATTGGGTCAATTAAAAAAATAAAATAGTTGAATCTTTAAGAAAAATAGATCGTTAGCTTCCAGCTGAACTTTTGAACCAAAAACGAAGTCATTTTTAAACAAAAAATATTTATTTTCCACCAGGAGCGATAAATTTTCCATGAGAAGAGTAAATTTTAAGCTGAAAAGTCTAATAATTTCAAAAACGTTTTACTTTTAATCACAAGAATTTTTTCTGTCGAAGACACATTTTTTTTATAAGACTGTTGAATTTTTAACAGAAAAGTTATTTTTCAGTTAAGAATGACGAAAACTTTTCTACCGAAAAAAGAACAATTTTTGACGTAAAATGTAAGAGCTAATATTTCAACCAATAAATACAAATATTCAACAAAATAATTGAATCTTAAATTTTTTACAACAAAAAAAAAAGAATAAATTTCTACCAAAATAGATGAATTTTAAATAAAACAGATGAATTTTTAACCAAAAACTTTAAATTTTAAACAAAAACATACATTTTCAACAACAAAAAATTACTTTTCAACCAAAAAAGATCATTTTTTAAAAAGAATTTGTAATAAAAATAGTCATTGTTAACCAATAATTGCATTTTCACCGAAAAAAATTAATTATTTCTCGAAAGAGACGAATTTTTAACAAAAAGTCGATTTTTTAAAGAAAAAATTGGACTTTTTATCTCTAAAAGATCATTTTTTAACATAAAAGTTAAGTTTTAGCCAAGAAAGATGATTAAGGCTAAAAAAAGAATATTTTCCAACACCTTAGACCTTTAATCTCAACGAAAAAGTTAATTTTCAACTTATAAACATAAAATAGACGAATTTTCAACAAGAAAATAGAATTTTAAACTAAATATTTAAATTTTCAATCAAATGGTCACAAATTCTAACAAAAAAGATGAAACTGCAACCAAAAACATGTATTTTCTAATGCCTTTGACTTTTAATCAGGAAACGATAAAGTTTCGACAAAAAAATTACATTTTCAACCAAAAAAGACGAATTATTAAAAAAATTGAGTTTTCAAACTAAGAAGTTGCATTTTTTAGAAAAAATTGAACTTTTAATAACAAAAAGATCAATTAGCAACAAAAATATTTAAATTTTTAAGCAAGACAGCGACATTTTCAACCGAATACTGAATTTTCAACAACAATTAAATTCATTTTCTACCAAACAGTTGCATTTAGAATCGAATAGCGGCAATTTTATACAAAAAAGATGAATTTTCAATTAAGAAATATAATTATAATAATATAATTTTATATAATTTATTTTAATAAAATAAATTTTATATAATAATATAATTTTTTTACCATAAAAGATTAATTTTTCACCATAAGAGATGAATTTTTAACAAAAAAGTTGAGTTTTCAAACTAAAAAGTCGAAAGTTTTTGAAAAAATTGAACTTTTTATACCGAAAAGATAAATCTTCAACAGGAAAGTGGAAATTTGAACCAAATATTTTCATTATTAATCAAATCGTCGAAATTTCCAATAAAACAGTAGCATTTTCAGCAAAGAAGGTAATTTTTAATCAAGAAAAATTACTTCTTTACCAAAAAAGATTAGTTTTCCACCATAAGAGATGAATTTTTAACAAAAAAGTTGAGTTTTCAAACTAAAAAGTCGAATTTTTTCGAAAAAATTTAACTTTTAATTCGAAAAGAGAAATTTTCGATAAAAAAAGATAAATTTTCAAGCACAACAGACCAATTTTTAACAATAAAATGGAAATTTAAACCAAATAATTGAATTTTTAACCAAATAATTGAATTTTTAACCAAATAATTTGAGTTGTCAAACTAAAAAGTCGAATTTTTTCGAAAAACTTGAACTTTTAATTCGAAAAGAGAAATTTTCAATAAAAAAAAGATAAATTTTCAAGCACAAAAGACCAATTTTTAACAAGAAAATGGAAATTTGAACCAAATAATTGAATTTGTAACCAAATAATTTGAGTTGTCAAACTAAAAAGTCGCTTTTTTTCGAAAACATTGAAATTTTGGATCCAAAAAACATAAATTTCTACAATTGGATTTTTCACCAAATAGTTTAATTTTACAGCCAACAAGGCGATTTTTTTTAAAAAGACAATTACATTTTTCATAAAAAAAGATTCATAAATGGAAAAAAGATAAAAAATATTTCATAAGATTTCATAAATAATATAATATATTTCATAAATATTTCAAGCAAGAAAAATGACTTTTCTACTAAAGAAGTGGAATTTTCTATTTAAAAAAATGAATTTTCGACCGAAAAACGTGACTTAAAAAAAATGGAAAATTCAATAAAATAGTTGATTTTTTAGCCAAATAAGTAATGAAATTGTTTATAAAAATAGATGAATTCTGAACCAAAGATAAAAACAGTAGATCCTTCAACCAAAAAGAATGAACTTTCAACCAAAAATTGGTGGATTTTATATTGGATTCTATTAATTTAAACAAAAACGAAAAAATGGGAATTTTCTTGAAAATATTGTAAAAAAGAGGAATTTTTTTTAAAAAGGGGAAAAAGGGAAATGGGGGAAAGAGTGTAAAATCTGATATTGAATAGCATTTTCATATAATAGATTAATTAATTGAGAAACAAATAAAAAATAAAATTCGATGGATTTAAGTGACTTAAAGTTTCCTTTTCTTTTTTAAAAAAATGACTTTTTTCTTAAAAATATGACTAGAAAATTCCTGGACTTTTTTTCGGGATACTTACTTGCACAATAGGATAAAGAAGTTGCCTCATCATCGATCCTGGTTTCGAGAGGGCAATCATTTCCGCCCAAAATTTCAGAGAATTTATGTACTGCCAGTTGTAAACGGTGTTGAAGTTTTCCTAGAATAAACCATTTTTTCCCCTCGTATTTATCGATCCATCAGAATTTATCAATTAAAATTATTCAAGGAAATTCTTTTCTTTTTTTTCAATTTCAACAATTTTCTTACCTTTTTCTCAAAGATTTTTAAGGTTTCAGAAAGATTTCACCATGATTTTAAAGATTTCGCAAAGATTTAAAATTATTTTTAAAATATTTTAGAAGGCTTTCACAAAGATTTCGCAAAGATTTGAAAGATTTTAAAAATTTCACAAAAATTTGAGAGATTTGGCAGATTTAAAATTATTTTAAAAATATTTCAGAAAGATTTCTGAAAGATTTAAAATCATTTCAAAATATTTTAAAGGTTTCGCAAAGACTTAAAATTATTTAAAACAGGTTTTTAAAAATTTCACAAAGATTTTAAAGATTTCTCAAAGATTTATAATTATTTAAAAAATATTTCAGAAAGATTTAAAATGATTTCAAACAGATTTTTTAAAATTTCTCAAAGATTTTTAAAAATTTCACAAAGATTTCTAAAAGATTTTACAGGTTTCAGAAAGATTTTTCAAAATTACATAAAGATTTGAAAGATTTCGCAACGATTTTACAGCTTTCAGAAAGATTGCACAAAGATTTTTAAGACTTTCAAAAATTTCACAAAGATTTTAAAGATTTCTTAAAGATATAAAATGATTTCAAACAGATTTTAAAAAATTTCACAAAGATTTAAAAAATTTCTCAAAGATTTAAAATTATTTAAAAAGTCTTTCAGAACGATTTCACAAAGATTTTAAATATTTAGCAAAGATTTTGAAAAATTTCAGAAAGATTTTAAAGATTTTAAAAAATTTCACAAAGGTTTTAAATTATTTAAAAAAGATTTTAAAGGTTTCGCAAAGATTTAAAATTATTTAAAAAATATTTCACAAAGATTTTTAAAATTTTTCAAAGATTTAAAATTATTTAAAAAGTCTTTCAGAAGGATTTCACAAAGATTTTAAAGATTTAGCAAAGATTTTGAAAAATCTCAGAAAGATTTTAAAGATTTTAAAAAATTTCGCAAAGGTTTTAAATTATTTAAAAAAGATTTTAAAGGTTTCGTAAAGATTTAAAATTATTTAAAAAATATTTCACAAAGATTTTTAAAAATTTTCAAAGATTTAAAATTATTTAAAAAATGTTTCAGAAGGATTTCACAAAGATTTTAAAGATTTTGCAAAGATTTTGAAAAATTTCATAAAAATTTTAAAGATTTCTAAAAGATTTTACAGGTTTCAGAAACATTTCACAACGATTTTAAAGGTTTCGCAAAAATTTTAAATTACTTTTAAAGGATTTAAAAAGATTTCACAACAAATTCAAATGATTTCAAATAGATTTTAAAAGATTTCACAATAGATTTCTCAAAGATTTTAAAGATTTCGCAGACTTCAAATTATTTTAAAAATATTTCACAAAGATTTTAAAGATTTCTCAAAGATTTTTAAAAATTTCATAAAGATTTTAAAGATTTCGCAAAATTTTAAAATTATTTTAAAAATATTCCCGAATGATTTCACAAAGATTTTAAAGATTTCTCAAAGATTTTTAAAAATTACAAATTTTCTAAAAAGATTTCGCAAACATTTTAATGGTTTCACAAAGATTTTAAAGATTTTTAAAAATTTCATAAAGATTTTAAAGGTTTCGCAAAGACTTTACAGGTTTCAGAAACATTTCACAACGATTTTAAATTTTTTGTTAAATTTCACAAAGATTTAAAATTATTTTAAAAAGATTTTAGAGGTTTCGCAAAGATTTAAAATTATTTTAAAAAGATTTTAAAGGTTTCGCAAAGATTTAAAATTATTTTTAAAGGATTTCAAAAGATTTCACAACAGATTTAAATGATTTCAAATAGATTTTAAAAGATTTCCCAATAGATTTCTCAAAGCTTTTACAGATTTCGCAAAGCTTTTAAAGATTTCATAAATATTTTAAAGACTTAAAATTATTTTAAAAATATTTCACAAAGATTTTAAAGATTTCTCAAAGATTTTAAAGGTTTCAGAAACATTTCACAACGATTTTAAAGATTTCACAAATATTTCTCAAGGATTTTAAAGGTTTCGCAAAGACTTAAAATTATTTAAAAAATATTTCACAAAGATTTTAAAGATTTCGCAAGGATTTAAAATTCTTTCAAAAAGATTTTTGAAAATTTCACAAAGATTCGAGAGATTTCGCAGATTTAAAATTATTTCAAAAATGTTTCAGACAGATTCCACAAAGATTTTAAAAAATGTCACAAAGATTTTAAAGATTTCGCAAAAATTTTAAATTTTTTAAAAAATATTTCAGAATGATTTCGCAAAGATTTTAAAGACTTCTAAAACATTTTAAAGCTTTCGCAAAGATTTTTTAAAAATTCATAAAGATTTTAAGATTTCGCAAAGATTTTAAAGGTTTTGCAAAGATTTTAAAAAATGTCACAAAGATTTTAGAGATTGCGCAAATATTTAAAATTCTTTCAAAAAGATTTTTAAAAATTTCGCAAAGATTTCAGATTTCGCAGATTTAAAATTATTTCAGAAAGATTCCACAAAGATTTAAAATTATTTTAAAAATATTTCACAAAGATTTTAAAGATTTTTAAAAGATTTTAAAGGTTTCGCAAAGATTTTTAAAATTTTCACAAAGATTTTAAAGATTTCGCAAAGATTTAAAAAAATTTCACAAATGTTTTAAAGATTGCGCAAAGATTTAAAATTCTTTCAAAAAGATTTTTAAAAATTTTACAAAGATTTGAGAGATTTCGCAGATATAAAATTATTTCAGAAAGATTCCACAAAGATTTAAAAAAATTTCATAAAGATTTTAAAGATTTCGCAAAATTTTAAAATTTTCACAAAGATTTTAAAGATTTCTAAAGGATTTTAAAGGTTTCGCAAAGATTATTATAAATTATTTTAAAAATATTTCAGAAGGATTTCACAAAGATTTTAAAGATTTCTCAAAGATTTTAAAAAATTTCATAAAGATTTTAAAGGTTTTGCAAAGATTTTACAGGTTTCAGAAACATTTCACAACGATTTAAACATTTTTTTTTTAATTTGACAAAGATTAAAAATTATTTTTAAAATATTTTAAAGGTTTCGCACAGATTTAAAATTATTTTTAAAGATTTGAAACATTTCGCACAGATTTATAATTATTTGAAAAATATTTCAGATAATTTCACAAAGATTTTAAAGAATTCTCAGAGATTTAAAATTATTTAAAAAAGAGTTTTTCAATTTCACAAAGATTTAAAATTATTTAAAAAAGATTTTTTAAATTTCACAAAGATTTTAAAGATTTCTCAAAGATTTAAAAAATATTTCAGAAGGATTTCACAAAGGCTTTAATGATTTCTCAAAGATTTAAAATTATTTCAAAAAGATTATAAAAAATTTCACATCGATTTTAGAGATTTAAAATTATTTCAAACAGATTTTTAAAATTTTCACAAAGATTTTAAAGATTTCGCAAAGATTTAAAATTATTTAAAAAATATTTCAATAGGATTTCACAAAGATTTTTCAAAGATTTCAAATTATTTTTAAATGATTTTAAAGGTTTCGAAAGGATTTAAAATTATTTCAAGAAGATTATAAAAAATTTCACAATGATTTTACAGATTTCACAAAGATTTTAAAGATCTCAAAGACATTAGAAGAATTCAAAAGATTTCACAAAGGTTTAAAAATATTCTAAAAACTGTCAAAAATTTATAATATTTTCAAAAATATTTCACAGGTTTACACAAAGATTTGCACGACTCAAGAATTCTTTCAAAAGAATTCAATAGATTTGAAAAGATTGCATAATTATTTCAATGATTTCAAATAATTGCAAACATTCCGTGATATCACAAAACCATAAGAATTTATCAATTAAAATTATTTAAGGAAATTCTTGTCTTTTCTTTTTTTTTCTTAAAAAAAATCTTACCTTTTTCTTTAAAGTCAGAGCATTCCTCAGATGAATGGCGAGCTGACGAACAAACAAGAAAGCGTGGCTGTACGAAAAATTGCTATCTAGCAGATAAATTTCCGTCAAAGAGCGTCGCATAAAATTGATTCCGGGCCAATTCGAAGGCTTCACGAAGTGGGAATTTTGCACGTACTTGATGTACATCGTCTGAAAAAAATTTTAAAAGATTTTTCAGTAAACCAGAGTGTCTGGCGTGTTTAAAAAAAATTCCAGGACTTTTCCAGATTTTTCCAGGAAATAAAAAAGACATTTTTCCAGGTGATTTTTTATTTTATTATGGTGAAAAATCACGTCGCTTAAATCGAAAATACTTTAAAGTTTCTGATTTTTCAAACTAAAAGATGAATTCCCAAAGAAAAATTTTCAACCAATAGTATTAATTTTATACCAAAAAAAAGACTATACATTTAGCTGTTTTTTTTTAAATTAAAATCTTTTTAAGTTTCACTATTAACTATCAGATTTTTCTTTCAAAATTCATCTTTTTAGATTAAAAATTAAAATCCTTGTTTGAAAGTGAAACTTCTTTCTGAAAAGTTTTTTTTGTGTTGAAAATTAATATTCTCGGTTAAAAATGAAACTGTTTTATAGAAAATTCTACAATTTGTTAAAAAATAAAATAGATTTTTAGAAAAATTGTTTTTTATTGAAAATAAATAAATAATAATTAAATTTTTTATAAAAGAAAACGAATTTTGAACAAGTTTTGGATTTTCAAGTAAACAAATTTTAAATAAAATATAGAAGTCAAATTTTCGGATAAAAAATTGAATTTCCAACCTTATAGTTCAATTGGTAACAAAAAAAACATTTATAACAACAAAAATTACTATTTAAGAAAGTTGTACAACTTTAAACCAAAAAGATTAATTTTCAACGAAAAACGAAATATTTTATATGGAAAAAAGAGAAAAAAAGATTCTTAATTTTAAACAAAATGCTCCATTTTGTAGTTCAAAAATTAATTTTCATACAAAAAAATAAACAAATTTTCAATAAAATAGTTAAATTTTCATTGAAAGAAATGAATTTGCACCTAAAAAAAATTAATTTGTAACAAAAAATGAAACAGTTCAATTTTCAAAGAAAAATGTTAATTTTTAATAAAATGATGAATCTTCAACAAACAATTAATTAATTAAACCAAAAAATATTAATTTTAAATAAAAAACAGTTAGATTTAAACAAAAAGACGAATTTTAAATGAAATAATTAAATTTTTAACCACAAAAACAAACAAATGTTCAATAAAATAGTTACATTTTAATTGAAATAAATAAATTTACATATAAAAAAATTTAAATAGTTCCATTTTCAGTTTAAAAAATAATAATTTTAAACCAAGAAAAAGGATGTTTGAACGAGATACTTAAATTTTTAACTAAAAAGATGAATTGTCAAACAAGAAGATTAATTTTCTACAAAAAGTCGAATTTTCAACTAAAAAATTAATTTTAAAAAAATATAACGAAGTAGTTAAATTTTTAACAAAATTAAAATAAATTAATTTGCAAACAATAATAATAATTTTCTAAACAAAAAGTACATTTTCAAACACATATTTGAATTTTTAACTAAAAAATATCAATTTTCAAGAAAAGAAAAACAACATTTCAAACAAAAATAGTCAAACTTTCAACTAAAAAGAGATGAATTTGGAATACGAGAAATTAATTTTTATCAAAATGGTTCATTTTTAAACTAAAAGAGGCTAATTTTTAACCAAAAATGAAATTAAAAAAATAATAAAAGATCAATTTTTCAACAAAACAGTTAAAATAGCTTTTTCCATATAAATTATTAAGAATTTTCAACAAAATATATAAATTTTCAACGAAAAATGGAATATTAAAATTTTCAGATAAAAAAATTTTTAATTTCCAACAATATATTTGAACCAGAGGTAAATTTTCAACTAAATTAAGGAATCTGCAAAGAAAAAAATAATTTTTAACAATAACCACACAATAAAAAATAAAAACAATAAGAAAAAGAATTTTAAATGAAATAATTTATTTTTAACCAAAAGAGCAATAAAGTGTTTAATAAAATAGTTAAATTTTAAACGAAACGATTTTAATTTTCAGATGAAAAATGGTTTTTAATAAAAAATTGAAATAGTTAACTTTCCAGTTTAAAAAATAATAATTTTCAACAAAAAATAATGAATTTTCATCCAAAAAGATGAATTTTAAAAAAAGAAAATTAATTTTCTACAAAAAGTCGAGTTTCCAACTAAAAATTAATAAAAAAAGGGAATTTTTTAATAGAATAGTTAAATTTTTAGCCATAGAAATTAATTTTCTGCTAAAGTAGGAAAAATTAAAAAAAAAACTTTTTAACAAACTAGTACAACTTTGAATAAAAAAAATATTAATATTCAACGAAAAATTAAATAGTTGATAGTCCGAAAAAAAAAGATTTTAATGTTAAATAAAAAACAGCTTAATTTAAATAAAAAAGACCAGTTTTAAATAAAATGTTCAGTTTTAAAGTTCAAAAATTAATTTTCTAAAAGAAAACAACAAATTTTCAATAGAATATATGAATTTTCATCCAAAATGTTTATTTTTAAACTAAAAGAGGCCAATTTTTAACTAAAAACTGACAAGTGAAATTTCCAATTAATCAATTTTTAAGGAACAAAAAATTAATATTAAATATAAAATATTTGAATCAAGATAAAAAAGACGAATTTTAAAAGAAAGAATTCATTTTTAGGTTTGAAAATTAATTTTTAACCACAACAACAAAATTTTCAATAAAATACTTAAATTTTAATCGAAAGAACTTAATTTGCACATAAAAACTGAAAACAAATTGAAGTAGTTCACTTTTCAGTTTAAAAAATTATAATTTGCAAGCAAAAATATGAATTTTCAAACAAGAAAATTAATTTTCTACAAAAAGTCGAATTTTTAACTAAAAAATTAATTAACAAAAAAAATAACAAAGTATAAGAGTAATTTATTAAGTTTGAAGAGAAAAAATTTCATATAAAAATTCAAATCACGCGTTTTGGTTTCTACCAGAAAGTCAAATTTTCAAAAAAATAAATAAATTTTCAACTAAATATTTGAAGCTCTTACTAAAAAAAAAGTAAACATAAAAAAGTAAAAATAATATTCAACGAAAATGGATTATAAGATTTCAGATAAAAAAAATTGAATTTCCTAAAATATATTTCAACCATAAAGATGAATTTTAAACGAAAGAAATTAATTTGCAGATGAAAAATTAAAAAAAAAATGAAATAGTTCACTTTTTAGATTAAACAATAATAATTTTCAACCAAAATCATGAATTTTCAACCAAGAAGATGAATTTTCAAATAAGAAGATTAATTTTCTACAAAAAGTCGAGTTTTCAACTAAAAAATGAATAAAAAACAACAAAAAAACAAATCAGTTAAATTTCTAACCAAAGAACTTAATTTTTAATCACAGTAAATGGATTTGTAAACAAAAATAATAATTTTCTAAAAAACAGTCAATTTTCAAGAAAAGAAAAACGTTTTTTTTTTAATTATTTAAAGTTTCAACTAAAAGAGACGAATTTTCAATAAAATATATGAATGTCCAACTAAATATTCGAAGCTCTAACAAAAAAAAGTAAATTTTTCACTAACAGAAAACGAATTTTCAACAACATTTTTAAACTTTCAACTAAATTATTTAATTTTGAACCAAAAACCAAAGGCAAAAATTTCTAGATACAAAAAAACGAATTTACAACAATATATTTCAGCCATAAAGATGAATTTTTAACTAAAGTAAGGCATCTTCAACCAAAAAAATTATTTTTTAACAAAGTAGTATAACTTTGAACAAAAAAATATGAATTTTTAACGAAAAATTGAATGAATGACTCAATTAAACCAAAAAATATATTAATATTAAATAAAAAACCATTGAACTTAACAATAATAATTTTAAATGAAATAATTAATTTTTAAGTTCAAAAATTAATTTTTAACCACAGCAACAAACAAATGTTTAATAAAACAGTCAAATTTTAATTGAAATCAATAAATTTGCATCTAAGAAAAAGGAAATAGTTCCATTTTCAGTTTAAAAAATAATAATTTTAAACCAAGAAAAAGGATATTTGAACGAGAGACTTAAATATTCAACCAAAAAGATGAATTTTCTATAAAAACAGAAATTTTTAACTAAAAAATTAATTTAAAAAAAATATATATAACAAAGCAGTTAAATTTCTAAACAAAAAAATTAATTTTTAAGCAAAATAAATGAATTTGCAATCAAGCTACTAAAAGAAAATGAATTTTCAAAAAAATTGTTAAACTTACATAAAAAAATTTGAGTAATTTTTTTAAAATTAAAAGAGTATGTAATTCAATTTAAAGAGAAAAATAATATAAAAAAGATTTTAATACCTGTTTTGGTGTCTACCAGAAAGAAAATTTTTCAACAAAATACATCAATTTTCAACGAAAAATGGAATCAAAAAATTTTCAGAAAAAAAATTGAATTTCCAACAAGAATCTTTAACCAAAAAATTATTTTTTAACAAAGTATTATAACTTTGAACCAAAAAATATGAATTTTGAACGAAAAATTGAATGAATGACTTAATTAAATCAAAAAATATTAATATTAAAAATAACAATTAAATTTAAACAAAAAGACGAATTTTCAATGAAATAATTAAATTTTTAACCACAGAAACAAAAAAATATTCAATAAAATGGTTAAATTTTAATTTAAATAAATAAATTTGCATATAAAAAAAAATGAAATAGTTCCATTTTTACTTTAAAAAATAATAATTTTCAACCAAAAAGATGAATTTTCTACAAAAAGTCGAATTTTCAACTAAAAAACTAATTTAAAAAATAACAAAGTAGTGAAATTTTTAATAATAATAATTTTCGAAACAAAAAGTCAATTTTTAAAAATATAGTTGAATTTTTAACTGAAAAGATCAGTTTTCAAGAAAAGAAAAATGAACTAAAAAAAAATTAGTCAAATTTTCAACTAAAAAGAGATGAATTTTAAATAAAATTATGTACTTCATTCAAAATTCATTTCTTTTAGTTGAAAATTTGACTAAAATTTTTTAAAGTAAAAGAGTATGTAATTCAATTTAAAGAGAAAAAAATAATATAAAAAATTGTTAATACGTGTTTTGGTTTCTACCAGAAAGAAAATTTTTCAATAAAATACATAAATTTTGAATAAAAAATGGAATATAAAAATGTTCAGAAAAAAAATTGAATTTCCAACAAGAATCTTCAACCCAAAAAATTATTTTTTAACAATTTAGTATAACTTTGAACAAAAAAAGATGAATTTTTAACAAAAAATTGAATGAATGGCTTAATTAAATCAAGAAAATATTAATATTAAAAATAACAGTTAAATTTAAACAAGAAGACGAATTTTAAATGAAATAATTAATTTTTCAGACCAAAAACTAATTTTTAATCACAACAAAAAAACAAATGTTCAATAAAATAGTTAAATTTAATTGAAATAAATAAATTTGCATATAAAAAATAAAATAGTTCCATTTTTAGTTTTAAAATAATAATTTTCAACCAAAAAGATGAATTTTCTACAAGAAGTCGAATTTTCAACAAAAAAATTAATTAAAAAAAATAACAAGGTAGTTAAATTTTTAATAATAATTTTCTAAACAAACAGTCAATTTTCAAAAATATAGTTGCATTTTTAACTAAAAAGATCAGTTTTCAAGAAAAGAAAAATGAATTTTTAAAAAAATTAGTCAAATTTTCAACTAAAAAGAGATGAATTTTGAATAAAATTATGTATTTTATTCAAAAATAATATAAAAAAAATTTAATACGTGTTTTGGCTTCTAACAGAAAGAAAAATTTTCAACAAAATACATAAATTTTCAACGAAAAATGGAATACAAAAATGTTCAGAAAAAATTGAATTTCCAACAAGAATCTTCAACCAAAAAAATTATTTTTTAACAATTTAGTATAACTTTGAAGAAAAAAAGTTGAATTTTGAACGAAAAATTGAATGAATGGCTTAATCAAATCAAAAAAATATTAATATTAAAAATAACAGTTCAATTTAAACAAAAAGACGAAATTTAAATGAAATGATTAATTTTTAAGTTCCTAAATTAATTTGTAATAACAATAAACAATTGTTTAATAAAATAGTTAAATTTTAATTGAAATAAATAAAATTGCATATAAAAAAATGAAACAGTTCCATTTTCAGTTTAAAAAATAATAATTTTTAACCAAAAAGATGAATTTTCTACAAAAAGTCGAATTTTCAACTAAAAAATTAATTTAAAAAAAATAAAAAAATAGTTAAATTTTTAATAATAATAATTTTCTAAATAAAAGGTCAATTTTCAAAAATATAGTTGAATTTTTAACTAAAAAGATCAGTTTTCAAGAAAAGAAAAAGGAATATAAAAATTTTCAGAAAAAAATTGAGTTTGAAGTAGTAAAACTTTGAACCAAAAGAAGATAATTTTTAACGAAAACTTGAACGGTTGATATGCAAAAAAATACGAATCTGAAATCAAATAATTAATTTTTATCCAAAACAGCAACAAAATGTTCAATAAAACAGTTCAATTTTCAGTTTAAACAATAATAATTTTCAAACAAAATCATGAATTTTCAACCAAAAAGATGAATTTTCAAATAAGAAGATTAATTTTTTACAAAAAGTAGAATTTTCACCTAAAACATTAATTAAAAAAAAGTAATTAGTTAAATCTAATAAAATAAAAAAAAATTTTAACCACATTAAATGAATTTACAAACAAGAAGAATAATCTTTTATGAAAAGTCAATTTTCAAACACATAGTTGAATTTTCAACTAAAAAGATGAATTTTCAAGAAAAAAAACGATTTTTTCAAAATTAGTTAAATTTCCAATAAAATATATGAATTTACAAATAAATATTTGAAGCTCTAACTTAAAAAAGGAAATTTTCCCCTAACAGAAAACGAATTAAAAAAAAAATGGTTAAAATTTCATAAAAAAAATTAATTTTCAACCAAAAATGGATTAGAAAAATTTTCAACACAAAAAAATTGAATTTACAACAATGTATAATAATATGATAATTAAATTTTCAGCCCAAATTCAACTAAAAAGACATATTTTTTTAACAAACTACATAAATTTTTGCCCAAAGGGTTCATTTTTAACCAGAAATAAAACGAAAACAAAGAAAAATTTTCAAACAAAGAGAAGAAATTTCAAGTAAAAAAATTTAAATAAGAAACAATTTAATAAAAAAAAATAAGACCATTTTTTTAAAAACAGTTGTTTTTTTAATTTAAAAAATGTATTTTTTCGCTATAAAAATTAAAAAAAAACAACTAACAACATCTTCTTTCATTAATATTAACAATATGGATAAAAAAAACAATTTTTCAGATATTAAATTTTGAATAGTCTCAGATTTAATTAAAATTAATTTCCCACGTACCTTTAGAAGAGTTTCGAGGAGGGATTCTTTTTGACTCGTTGCAATTTGCAGAATGCAGAGGAAAGCCACAATTCTGACAGTTTCCTCCCCCGACGACCAGAATTTCAACAAAATTCTCAAAAGCGGTTTTCGAAGCGAGGAATAACATTGAGTGTAGGGCAACATTTGATGAAGATGTTTCAGAAGCGGGCTGATTATCTCCTCCGATGTTACGCATCGCAAAAGCTGCAAATAATTACAGTAACAAGTGACGAAAAAAAAATATATAAAAATTATAAATTATTATTCATTTATCTTTTTTTTTCATAAAAAAATATACCTTGATTAGATCTGTGAGATAGGATTTCAGTGTTCCTTTCACTTTAACAAATTTCTTGGCCTTGTGAGCCTCGAAACGAGTCTGGGAACCGAGATTCAAAAATCTTTTGAACGCTTCCGGCAAATTCATCACGCACATTTGCACAACTCCGTTGAATACTGAAATTTATTAATGCAATTAAGGATTTAAATGGTGAAAATAAGAATATACGATGAAAAAAAAATTATTTTCTACCCAAAGACGAATTTTCAACAACATACATACATTTTAAAATAAATAGTTTAATTTTCAACTAAAAAACATAAATTTTTACTAAAAAAATGCCAACAAAATAGTGAAATTTTGAACCCTTTTTGGTTGAAAATTATTATTTTTTAAACTGAAAATGGAATTATTTCATTTTTTATATGCAAATTTATTTATTTCAATTAAAATTTAACTATTTTATTAAACATTGGTTTTTTGCTGTGATTAAAAATTAATTTACGAACTTAAAAATTAATTATTTCATTTAAAATTCATCTTTTTGTTTAAATTTAACTGTCTTTTTATTTAATATTAATATATTTTTTGGTTTAATTAAGTCATTCATTCAATTTTTCGTTCAAAATTCATATTTTTTTGTTCAAAGCTATACTACTTTGTTACAAAATAATTTTTTGGTTGAAGATTCTTGTTGGAAATTCAATTTATTTTCTGAACTTTTTTATATTCCATTTTTCGTTGAAAATTTATGTATTTTATTGAAAATTTTTCTTTCTGGTAGAAACCAAAACACGTATTAAAAATTTTTTATATATATTTTTTCTCTTTAAGTTGAATTACATACTCTTTTAATTAAAAAAAAATTAGTCAAAGTTTCAACTGAAAGAAATGAATTTTGAATGAAATACATAATTTTATTCAAAATTCATCTCTTTTTAGTTGAAAATTTGACTAATTCTCTTAAAAATTAGTTTTTCTTTTCTTGAAAACTATATCTTTTTAGTTAAAAATTCAACTATATTTTTGAAAATTGACTTTTTGTTTATAAAATTATTATTATTAAAAATTTAACTACTTTGTTATTCTTTTAAATTAATTTTTTTGTTGAAAATTCATCTTTTTGGTTGAAAATCATTATTTTTTAAATTGAAAATGGAACTATTTCATTTTTTTATATGCAAATTTATTTATTTAAATTAAAGTTTAACTATTTTATTGAATATTTGTTTGTTTTGTGGTTAAAAATTAATTTTTGAACTTAAAAATTTCATTCTTTCATTCAAAATTCCTCTTTTTGTTTAAATTTAACTGTTTTTTTAAAAATAATATATTTTTTGGTTTAATTAAATCATTCACTGAATTTTTCGTTGAAAATTCAAATTTTGTTGTTCAAAGTTATACTAATTTGTTAAAAGATAATTTTTGGTTGAAGATTCTTGTCGGAAATTCAATTTTTCTTTTCTTGAAAACTGATCATTTTAGTTAAAAATTTAACTACTTTGTTATTTTTTTAAATTAATTTTTTCATTGAAAATTCATCTTTTTGGTCGAAAATTATTATTTTTTAAACTGAAAATGGAACTGTTTAATTTTTTATATGCAATTTTATTTATTTCAATTAAAATTGAAAATTGAAATTTTGAACCCGAGTTGAATTTTTAACAGAATAATTAAATTTGTAACAACCTTGTTGCATTTTTAACCTGCAAAAATGATTTCGAAATAAAAGGACGAATTTTTAACAAACAAAAAAAAAGAGTAATTTCCTACTAAAAAAGGCAAATTTTTACCAAATAGATTTTTAACTAAAAAAGATACATCTTTACAACAAAATTTCCCACAAAATAATTCAATTTTTAACCAAAAACTATAGTTTTCTAACAATAAAAATGAAAATTTCAAAAATAAAATAGAAAATGATCTAATTAGGTTAAAAAATAATTTTGGAACAAAAATAAAAATAATTTTCAAAAAAATAATTAAATTTTGAACGAAAGAGATGAATATTAACAACAAAAAATTCCTTTTTAATCATAATTTTTTAACTTTCAATCAACGAGATTAATGTTGGACAAAAAATTAATCTTCATCTTTAATAGTTCAATTTTCAATTAAAAAATTAATTAAAATAAAATTTCAAAAAAATAATTGAAATTTTCTACCAAAAATATGAAAAAAATACGGATTTGCGAGAAAATAGTTCAATTTTAACCCTAACTGCTGAATTTTCAACTTCAACCAAATTAATTTTTACGTAAAAAGACAAATTGTTAACAAAAACTTAAATAATTAAGTTTTAACTTAAAAAATGAATGTTCAACTAAAAATATAAATTTTCAACTGAAACTATCAAATATTTAATTAGAAAATGTTAAAATTTTCAGTTGAAGAAATTACTTTCCAAAAAAAAGTAACTTACAAAAAAAACTGAATTTAAAAAAATTACATTTTCAAACAAAGTGATAAATTTCCAACTAAAATTGTACCTTTTTAACTGGAATTATTGAATTTTAAACCAAAAAAGATAGTTTTTCAACAAGAAATTAATTTTTTAATCAAAATGATGAATTTAAAAAAAAAATTTTAACCAAGCAATTTTATTTCAAACGTAAAAAATGATTTATCAACTAAAATGATAAATATTTAACTGGAATAATTGAATTTTCAACCGAAATGAAGAATTTTTAAACAAGTAGATTCACTTTAAGAGAAAAAGATAATTTTCTATGAAAAAAATTGATTTTCTAACGAAATAATTGAATTTTCAATTAAAACAGACCCATTTTCAGCCAAAACTGTGGAATTTTTAGTTATAAAAAATCAATTTTCAACGAAAAATTTAATAGTTAAATTTTCAATTGATTTACCAAAAAGATGAATTTTTAATCATAAAAATTAATTTTCATCCAAAAAATGATAAATTTTCAACAAACTATTCTACGGGAATAGTTGATTTTTTAGTTAAAAAATTATTTTCAACAAAATAGTTGAGTTTTGAAAAAAAAATTCAAAACTAACTATTTAAAAAAATTTTTTGTTAGAATTAAAAAAAAATCGAAAAACTAGTTGAAGTACTTTCATTTTTTTTATTTGGACGAGGAAATGTTTAAATTATGATTTAATTAGAATAAATTTAAATAATTTGATAAATCTGCGACTTTAGGTTGCAGATTTTTATAAATATATTTATTTATAAATAAAATTTTTAATTTAAATTTAAATAAAAAATCTTGATTTAAACTTATTTATTTATTTTATTATATTTTTTTTATATACAATACTTTTCAAAAAATAAAAGATGAATTTTTTAAAACAAAAAGATGAATTTTGTATAAAAAAGACGGATTTTCCACAAAAACACATACTTTTTGAAAGTTAAATTTTTAATCAAAAAAGATAAATTTCCACTAAAAAAAAATTCAAAGAAAGTAATAAATCTTCCAATAAATAATTTAATTCTCAATACAATAATTGGGGTTTTAATAAAATACTTAAATTTTTAGTCAAGAAGTTGAATTTTCAACAACAAGAATTAATTTTTTATATAAAAAAAAGTATAATTTTTAGCAAAATACATAAATATTCAAATAGATAGGGTAATTATCAATTAAAAAAGATACATTTTCACAACAAAAAGTTTGTTTCAACCAATTAAATAAATGTTCAAATGAATAGTTGAATTTTTAAATAAAAAAAAATCAATTTTCACAAAATTAAAAAAAAATAAAAGAAAATAGTCCAATTTTCAACAAAAACGTTGCAGTTTTAACGAGAAAAATATATTCATTTTTTAACTAAAGATCAATTTCCAATAAAAAATATAAAATAATTTAGGAAAATTCATAAATAAATAAAATAGTTCCATTTTTAAACAAAGTGACGCATTTTCAAATATAATTGTACTTCTTTATTTAGAATTTTAAAAAAACCAAATAGTTCAATTTTAAACAATTTAACAAGAATTTCAACAGAAAATGGCAAGTAGAACATTAATTGAACAATTTTAAATTAAATTAATTTAAACTAAGAAATTTAGAATTTTTCTCTTTTAAAAATATGAAAAATGATAGTATTTTACCAATTTCAAGCTAGACAAATTGAAAATGTACCGATTAAATTTTTTAAATCTGAACACTTTTTAAATTAGAAGTTAAATTCAAAATTATTTTTAAAAAATGGATCATAACTTCTGAATATCTTTTGAAAAGATTTGAATTCTTTCTAAATTTTTTTTTTTTTTTAGAAAATCCTGCAAAATTAGAAAAGTTTCCTCACAATCTTTCAAATTAATTTTTGAAATCTTTTTGAATATTGTCTGGAAATAATTGTCGAAATAAAAAATCATTTTCAATTTTTCTACCCTTCTTAAAAAAAAGTTTCTATTCTTTTGAAGCCTTTTTCAATCCTGAAAAAGTTTCTTTACTTTTTTTGTTTTGAAATTTAAAAAAATCAAAATTATATTATTTTAAACAATTTTCAGGTAAAAAAATTAATAAGCTTCAAAATTTTATTTCAGAATCTTGAGAAATATAGAAGTTGTTTTAAACTTATTCAAATTTAAAATTATGTTTGCAATTTTTTTCAGAACTTCTAAATATCTATTAAAATTAATTGCATTTTTCATACAATTTTTCGGAAATCCTGCACATTAAAAAAAATTCCTTAAATATCTTAAAATTAGTCAAAAAATTTTTCTATAAACAATAAGTAATAATTTGTTATTTATAAATCAAAATAAAAAAATTTCACTTTTTAATTTAACATTAAAGCAATTTTAAATTGGTTAAAAATTAAAAATGCCCTTTTTAAATCCTGAATTGTAATTATTTTCGAAAATTCTCCAATTCAACTAATAGCAAGAGTTATCATTTTTTGTAAAATTTCCTGTTCCAATTTATAATTTTAATTTTTTCTGTGTTAAAAAGAGATATTTTCGAGAAAAAAATGAATTATGAACAGAAACAGGCAGTTTTACAAAAAATTATAATTCTTAAAAAAACGAAACTTATAACTTATTCCATTTTATTTAAAAATAAAATGTTTTTTTGTTTAGAATTGCTAGGAAAATTGAAAATGATTTTTTATTTTGAAAAATTTTCTGAAATTCGAATAAATTTGAAGGATATTTTATTGCTTTTGAAATAAAATTTCGAATAATTTGAAATAAAAAATAATTTAATTTTTAATTTGAACGGGAAATTTTTAATTTTTTACAAATTTATGGTTGGAATTGGAATTTATACAGAATAAAAATAATTCTGACTTGGAAACGGGATTTTTCAAATTTTAAAAAATTTCCTGTTCCAATTTATAATTTAAATTTGTTTAAAACACATCTTTTCCAGGTTAGAATTCAAATTCACTCTATTAAAAAAATCCCTTTTCCAGCTCGGAATTTATTTAAATTTTAACATTCCCTGTTCCAAGAAAATTTTTTTAAAAATAAATACCAGTTTCAACTCAGAATTAAAATTCTTTCGAAAAATTTCCTGTTACAATTCAGAATTTTGTTCCTTTTCGAAAATTTCAAGTAGTAGTTCGGAATTTAAAAAAATTTGAAAAATCCCGTTTCCAAGTCAGAATTATTTTTATTCTGTATCAATTTCAATTCAAAACTATAAATTTGTAAAAAATAAAAATGTTCCTGTTGAAATTAAAAGTTAAATTATTTTTATTTCAAATAGTTTAAAAATCCTTCGAAATTTTATTTCAAAAGCTTGAAATTTTTTCAAATTTACAAATATTATTAAAAGTATTTCACAACTTCTAAATATCCTCCAAAATTATTCAAATTTCAAACCATTTTTCAAAATAAAAAATCATTTTCAATTTTCCCAGCAATCTTAAACAAAAAAACATTTTATTTTTAAATAAAATGGAATAAGTTATAAGTTTCGTTTTTTTAAGAATGATAATTTTTTGTAGAACTCCCTGTTCCTGTTCATAATTTAAATTTTTTTCGAAAATATCTCTTTTCAACACAGAACAATAATTTTGTTGGAAAAATTCAATTTTCCACGGAAAAAAATGGAAAATTCCTTGTTCGAATTCGGAATTTTAATACTTTTCGAAAATTTTAATTTTGAAGTAATAATTAGAATTCTTTTTTAAATTCCCTGTTCCAATTCATAATTTTAATTTTTTTTTAACATATATTTTTCAACTTAGAATTAGAATTCACTCTATTAAAAAAATCCCTTTTCCAGCTCGGAATTTATTTACATTTTAACATTTTCCATTTCAATTCGGAATTTTAAAAAATTTTAAAATTCCCGTTTCCAAGTCAGAATTATTTTTATTCTGTATAAATTCCGATTCCAACTATAAATTTGAAAAAAATTAAAAATTTCATGTTGAAATTCCAAGTTAAATTATCTTTTATTTCAAATAATTCGAAATTTTATTGCAAAAGAAATAAAATATCCTTCAAATTTATTCGAATTTCAGACAATTTTTCAAAATAAAAAATCATTTTCAATTTTCCTAGCAATCTTAAACAAAAAAACATTTTATTTTTAAATAAAATAGAATAAGTTATAAGTTTCGTTTTTTAAGAATTATAATTTTTTTGTAAAACTGCCTGTTCCTGTTCATAATTTTTGTTGTTGAAAATATCTCTTTTTAACACAGAACAATAATTTTGGTGGAAAAATTCAATTTTCCATTGACAAAATTTTTTTAATTCCTTGTTCGAATGCGGAATTTTAATATTTTTCGAAAGTTTTCATTTTCAAGTAATAATTAGAATTCTTTTTTAAATTCCCTCTTCCAATCCATAATTTAAATTTTTTTTTGAACATATATTTTTCAACTTAAAATTAGAATTCACTCTATTCAAAAAATCCCCCTTTCCAGCTCGGAATTTATTGACATTTTAACACTTCCTCTTCCAATTCAGAATTTTGTTCCTTTTCGAAAATTTCAAGTATCAGTTGGGAATTTTCAAAAATTTGAAAATTCCCGTTTCCAAGTCAGAATTCTGTATAAATTCCAATTCCAACTATAAATTTGTAAAAAATTAAAAGTTTCCTGTTCAAATTAAAAATTAAATTATTTTTATTTCAAATAGTTTAAAAATAATTCGAAATTTTATTGCAAAAGCTTGAAATTTTTTCAAATTTAAAAATATTATTAAAAGTATTTCACAACTTCTTAATATCCTCCAAAATTATTCAAATTTCAAAACATTTTTCAAAATAAAAAATCATTTTCAATATTCCTAGCAGTCTTAAACAAAAAAACATTTTATTTTTAAATAAAATAGAATAAGTTATGTTTCGTTTTTTTTTAAGAATCATAATTTTTTGTAGAACTCCCTGTTCCTGTTCATAATTGTCTTTTTTCGAAAATATCTCTTTTTAATACAGAACAATAATTTTGTTGGAAAAATTCAATTTTCTATTGAAAAAAATTGAAAGTTCCTTGTTCGAATACGGAAAATTTCAAGTACCAGTTCGGAATTAAAAAAAATTTTTAAAATACCGTTTCCAAGTCAGAATTATAATTATTCTGTAAAAATTCCAATTCCAAATATAAATGTGTAAAAAATTAAAAATTTCCTATTCAGATTAAAAGTTAAATTATTTTGATTTCAAATAGTTTTAAAATGCTTCGAAATTTTCTTTCAAAAGCATGAAAAATCTACATGTTGTTTCAAATTTTTCTAAATTTAAAAATATTATTAAAAGTATTTCACAACTTTTAAATATCCTTCAAAATTATTCGAATTTCAGATAATTTTTCAAAATTAAAAATCATTTTCAATTTTCCTAGCAGTCTTAAACAAAAAAAAAACATTTTATTTTAAA
>JAWWLR010000158.1:57690064-57700669 GCA_035041075.1 Acraspis erinacei | reverse complement strand
AGTTGAATTTTAAAACCAAATGACGAATTTTCTACAAAAAAACTTGAATTTTCAAACGGAAAATATGAATTTTTAACAAAAGAGTTACTTTTCAACCAAATGAAATGGTTGAATTTTTAACAAAATGCTTGAATTTTCAAGCAGAATAAATCAATTCTCTCTAATTTTCTATAAAAAACTTTTGGGTTTTCAAACCAAAAATATTAATTTTTAACAAAACACATGAATTTCCAACCAAAAAAGATTTTGAATGAAGTGAAAAACAGTTGAATTAACCGAAAAATAAACGAATTTTCAACAAAATAATTAAATTTTAAACGAAAATACTTTAGATTTTTTAACAAAAGTGTAGAATTCCAACAAAAACTTTTGCAGTTTTAAACCGAAAATATGAATTTTCAATAAAATATTACTTTTCAAGCAAATAAAATAGTTGAATTTTTAACAAAACACATGAACTAAAGAAAAATTGATTGAAATTAAAACACAGTTAAATTGAAACAAAATAATAATTTTCAAGAAATAGTAGAACTTTTATAACCCACATTTGTTAAATCGATTTTTTAACAACAGGGATACATTTTTAAATGAAAAAGTCGAATTCTGAAATAAAGAAAAAAAATTACCACTGAGTTGTTTTATTGTCAAGCCAAGAAGAAAAAATTGCCGAAAAAACCGATTATCAAACCAAAAATATGAATTTTAAAAAAAGTTACTTTTCACCCAAATAAAATATTTTCAACAAAATAGTTGAATTTTTAAATAAAATAAATTCAATTTTTTGTCAAAAGAAATAAATTTGGAACGAAAAGTTCGAATTTTAAAACAAGAAAAAAAATGTCAACTTCATTGTTGTTTTTTGAAGCCAAAGAGACCAATTTTCTACAAAACTGTTGCATTTTAAAACCGAAAATATGAATTTTTAAGAAAAAAGTTACTTTTACACCAAATAAAATAGTTAGACTTTTAAGAAAACACATGAGTTTTCAAACAAAAATATTTTTATCGAAATAAAATATAGATTAATTCAACCGAAATTTTTTTTTTAATAATTGAAGGTTCAGCAAAATTTGAATTTGAGAAAAAGAATTTGATTTAAATCAAACACAGTTTAATTAAAAAAAAAAGAATTTTCAACAAAATAGTTAAATTGACTACAATAATAAATTAGATTTTTTAACAGAACAGATAAATTTGGAACGAAAAATTCGAATTTTGAAGCAAAGATGACAAATAATTTAATTACAAAATTTAATAAAAATTTTATTAATTAAAAAAATTAATTAAAAAGAATAATTAATTCTCAAGCATAAAAGCTTTTGATTGAAAAAAACGAATTTTCAGTAAAATATATAGGATATATATTAATGATTGAAATTTTTAAAATACAAACTAAAATATTTCAACTATATTATATGACACTTATCTTTCAACAGTTTCTGAATATAAAGAGAATACTGAGATTTATAAATATTTAAAAAAAAAGTTTTTTATCAAGAATTTTAAAATGTTTCAAGAGCATTACAAATTTTAATGTTGAAAAATTAACTTGAAGAAAAATCCAGAAAGATTTCAAAACGTACCAAATTATTTTGTAAAATTTTGACAAAAAATTTTGAAGCTTTTAAGGGAACATTTTAAGGGATTGCCCAAAATTTCAAAAAAATTTAACTAAATTTAAATTTTTGAAGAATTTGACCAAAGAATTTAAAAGTCTTTTAAATATTTTGACATTTGTAGGAAAATAAACAAATTTTCTTAAGATTTTCAAATAATTTCAAAGAATTCCATAAATTGGCGAAAAATTTACAAAACAGACTACAACTTTTAAAATTTTGCAGAATTTAAACAAAATTTTAGGAAAAATTCGAGTAAATTTAAAAAAATATTCAGAAGTTTTAGAAAGAGTCAAAAATGATTTTAATTTCAAAGTATTCTGAGAATTTTGAAATTTTTCGAGAGAATTAACTAATTTTTTAAGTATTCCGATACAATTTTAAATTATTTTTTACTTTCAAAAATTAATTTTAAAAGACACTTTACATTTTTTAATCATTTCAAAAGATATCCACAATTCTCGAAAAAAATCTAAAAGATTTAAGGGCAAATTTTAAAATTTTGCAGAGTTTAAAAAAAAAGAAGAAAAATTCGAATCAGTTTACAAGATATTATTAGGAATTTAGAAAAATGTAAAACCTGATTTTTAATTTGAGAAGGGATACATCTTTTAAGCAAAATGTAGATTTGAGAAAGTTTTGAAATAAAAAATTTAGAAGCTTTTGGAGGATTTTTAAAGGTTTCAAGATAATACAAAATTTTTCTCAAGATTCCTAGAGCAACTTCAAATAATATTTTATTAAAAAAAAAATAATAATTTTTTGATTTCGAAATAAAATTGCAAAGATTTTTTACAATTTTGAAAGTTTCCAAGAGTATTTTTTTCAATTAGTTTTTGAAAAAAATTAAAAAAAATTCAAAATATTTCAGAAGATACAAAAAAATGTCACAAAAAATCAGGAAATTTGTAGGACAATTCTTTTAATTTCTGAATATTTTTACAATTTTCGGAATAATTCGACTGATATTAAAAGATATTTAGGGATTTTAGAAATTTTCAAAGTATTAGAAAGATTTTCATACTTTGAAAGATTTTCGAATGTTTATAAAACTTTTTTTTATTTTTTCCAAGCTAATTTTTGTTAAGGTTATAGTGAGTATAAGATTTGATATATTTTAAGAGAATTAAAAAACTATATAGGATTTCTATTATTTAGGTTTTGGATTTATAAATTAACGGTAATTAAAAATAATTAATTTTTAATAATTAAAGACTTTTACAGTTCAGAAATAAATTTAAAATTATTGTCATACCATTTTTTTACTAGTTGCCTTAGTTAGGAATTAATTATTTATTTAATTAATTAATTATTGATACGCCAAGCAACTTTTTCGCAAATTTTTCATAATTTATATTGATTATAACGATATTTTATAGAATTTGTTGAAAAAATAATATTTTTTATTAAAATGATAAAAAATGTTACCTCATATCCACAGGTTGTTGATTTCGTTTTCGATCCGCTTTGAACTATACTGACAACAACGAAGGCCTCTATAGAAACCGAAAGTATCACTACTAAAAAATACAGCAAAAGACTCGAAGACCACATTTTTAACATTTTTTCTAGACACACTTTTGTGTCGCTACTGACGGTCTCGGAAACCGTATATATATTTATATCAGTTGGGTTGGAGAATCAACCTATTTTACATGTTTGATAAACTACTCAACGGCTTTATGATGAGGCGAAATTGAGAAAAAAAAATAACATTATAAATTGAAAAATTCAGATTGTCCTTATTGCTCATGTTTGTATAATCTTGTTTTTAAAAACTTGAATGATTCTCTGCGGAGTTTTAGATAAGAGTGTTGTCTGTGGACATAGTAAAATACGACAGTCACGCTCGCTACTCTTAGTGTATTTTCATTATCTTTATTATTTTCTTAAATTAAATTTTTAGTTGAAAAAAAAAGATCGTCTCCTTTTACTCCGCTGGGAATCGAACCACAGAACCTCCGATTACCGGTTCATAAATACACGCATTACTACGCCAGGTGTTAAAAAAGTCCATTTTTTCTAGGAATCTGTATTATCATCAGAGAATTACAGAATTTATTAACGTCTCAGCAGACTAGATGAAGCTATGAATTAGAAAAAAATTTCCTACTCGCTCTTAAAAAAACACGTACCAATGACTGATCACATAACTAAGCAGAAAGGCACCCCTGTGACTGGTCACAGAAATAAATTAAGGTCACACTCCTACCCCTTTTCCAACGCCTTGTGGCGGCGGGAAGGAACTCCTGTGAATGACACAGAAATAATGTAAGGTCACACCAGTACCCCTTTTCCAACGCCCTGTTGGGGGCGGGAAGTCACCCCTGTGATTGTTCAAAAAAATAGTTCAAGTATATAATATATAATATCTAGTCGGGACGGGAAGGCACCTCTGTGACTGGTCAGAGAAATAATGTAAGGTCGCACCTCAACCCCTTTTCCAACGCCTATTGGGGGCGGGAAGAAACCCCTGTGATTGATTACACAAAATGTAAAGTTACACCCTTACCCCTTTTCCCACTCCTCATGGGGGTGGGAAGGCACCCCCTTGCTGGTGACAGAAATAATTTAAGGTCGCACCCCTACCCTTTTTCTAACGCCCATTGGGGGCGGGAAGTACCCCCTGTCATTGATCACCAAAAAATGTATATTTACACCCCTAACCCATTTCCAACGTCTCGTGGGTGCGGGAAGGCACCCCTGTGACCGGAAATCGATGTATCTCTAATTTTCTCGGAAACAGTCAATTGTAGAAAAAATTCTTTGAACAAAAATGTGTATTTTAATGCGATCTACAACTTTTGCCTTAAAACATTTTTTGAAAATTTGCATATTACCTGACATAAACGAAGAAAACCATGATTTTTTCGCCAATTTTCGCTATCAAATTCGTAATCAGCGCGTCAAAATACATGATTACACAGAGTTTAAACAAAATCAGGTGTGCTACATTTTCGGAAGTTTATTCAAAATAAATTTGTTTAAAATGTGCAAACGGTTCAAAGCAAAACATTCTTAGTGGACTTCGTGGACTCCGTAAACAAATTGACTCGCAGAAAGAAAACCAAACTCGTTTTTTAAACAAAAATGTTTCAATAATTAATATCGTAGTAAATTTGCAAAGCATTAGAGAAAAAAATCATTAAAAAAAAATTCTTAATTCAGTCCGTAGAAAAATTGGTGCCTCTTCCTTGAGATGCAACCAAGCTCTAAATATATCGATAAACATGGTTCAAATAATTAATAATTTTAAATTTTCAAAGTTCCGTAGAAAAAGAATCATCGAAAAGGTTGTTTTTAGTTAATTCTGTGAAAAATTGAGCTTATTTGTAGAAAAAAGACCAAACTTTTAATTTTTTAATATACATTTTTTTAATAATTAATAGTTCTTGTAGATTTACAAAGACACATTGAAAAGAACATTGAAAAGAACATCGAAAAGAGTCATCGGTAAGACGTTTTTAGTAGACTCCGTAAACACATTTAATCGTAGAAAAAAGAGCTAACTCTTAATTGTTTAATCGAAATAGTTTAAAGAATTATTATTCTTGTACATTTAAAAAGTACCATAGAAACAAAATCATCGGAAAGATATTATTAGTTAATTATGTAAAAAAGTCAGCTTATTCGTAGAAAAATACCAAATTCTTAATTTTTATAACTAAATTCTTTTAACAATTAATAGTTCTTGTACATTTACAAAGGAACACGGAAAAGGCATTGAATAGACATTCTTAGTTGACTCCGGAAACAAATTTACTCGAAGAAAAGAAGCCAAAATCTTAATTTTTAATCTAAATTGTTTAAATAATTAATATTCTAGTGAATATTGCAAAGAATCAAAGAACAAATTTATTGAATAGCCATTGTTAGTTGACCCCCTCAACAAATTGACTCATAGAAAAAAAGCGAAACTCTTAATTTTTAATCTAAATTGTTTAAATAATTAATAGTTCTTGTAAATTTACAAAGAAACAAAGGAAAATGGCATTGCATAGTAATACTTAGTTGACTCCGCAAACAAATTGCCTCGTAGAAAAAAAGAGAAACTCTAATTTGTTTAATCTAAATTGTTTAAATAATTAATAGTTTTTTTGGATGATGGTGAAAATGACGTACTTCAGGCCATGGGGATTGTGATGTTCATTAATCCTTTATTCAGTCCGACGTTTCGAAAAAAGATATGTTTTCCTCATCAGGATATAGTCAATTAAAAAGCAACAGAAGTTCCATTAGAGTATGTATCGAGAATGTGTGGGTGAATGGTTTCTATTTCTCAGTTAATTCTTGAAGATTATATTAATGATGGATTAACTAAGGATTAAATTGAATTAAATTTGTACTATATTAGTAAACATTGGACAAAATTAAATAATTTAAAAAATATTTAATATTTGACTCCATAAACAAATGGACTCGAAGAAATTAAAGCAAAATATTAATTTTTAATGGAAATTGTTTCAATAATTAATATTCTAGTACATTTTGCAACGAATCAAAGAAAAAATTGTTTGAATAGTTCTGGTAAATTTACAAAGAAACAAAGGAAAAAGGCACTGAATAGTCATTCTTAGTTGACTCCCTAAACAAAATGACTGGTGGAAAAAAGACAAACTCATAAATTTTTAATCTAAATTGTTTAAATAATTAATAGTTCTTGTAAATTTACAAAGAAACAAAGGAAAAACGCATTGAATAGTCATTGTTAGTGGACTCCATAAACAAATGGACTCGAAGAAATTAAAGCAAACTCTTAATTTGTAATGTAAATTGTTTAAATAATTACTATTCTAGTACATTTTGCAACGAATCAAAGAAAAAATTGATTGAATAGTTCTTGTAAATTTACAAAGAAACAAAGTTAAAAGGCATTGAATAATCATTCTTAGTTGACTCCGCAAACAAATTTTCTCGTAGACAAAAAGACAAACTCTTATTTTTTTAAGCTAAATTGTTTAAATAATTAATAGTTCTTGTCACTTTACAAAGAAACAAAGGAAAAAGGCATTGAATAGTCATTCTCAGTTAACTCCGCAAACAAATTGACTGGTCAAAAAAAGACAAACTCATAATTTTTTATCTAATTTGTTTAAATAATTAGTAGTTCTTGTAAATCTACAAAGCAACAAAGAGAAAAGGCATAGAATAGTCTTCCTTAGTTGATTTCATAAACAAATGGACTCGAAGAAAGTAAAGCAAACTCTTAATTTTTAATGGAAATTGTTTAAATAATTAACATTCTAGTAAATTTTGCAAAGAATCACAGAACAAATAGATTGAATAGTTCTTGTAAATTTACAAAGCAAACAGGGGAAAAACGCATTGAATAGTCATTCTTAGTGGACTCCATAAACAAATGGTCTCGAAGGAAGTAAATCAAACTCTTAATTTTTAATGGAAATTGTTTAAATAATTAATATTCTAGTACATTTTGCCACGAATGAAAGAAAAAATTCATTCAATAGTTCTTGTAAATTTACAAAGAAACAAAGTAAAAAGGCATTGTATAGTCATTCTTAGTTGGCTCCCTAAAAAAATTGACTCGTGGAAAAAGCCAAACTCTTAATTTTTAATCTAAATTGTTTAAATAATTAGTATTTCTTGTAAATTTACAAAGCAATAAATAAAAAAGGCATTGAATAGTCTTCCTTAGTTGACTCCACAAACAAAAAATGGACTCGAAGAAAGTAAATCAAAATCTTAATTTTTAATGGAATTTGTTTAAATAATTAATATTCTAGTAAATTTTGCAAAGAATCAAAGAAGAAATTAATTGAATAGCCTTTGTTATTTGACCCCCTCAACAATTTGCCTCATAGAAAAAAAGCCAAACTCTTAATTTTTAATGTAAATTGTTTAAATAATTAGTAGTTCTTGTAAATTTACAAAGCAATAAAGAAAAAAGGCATCGTCTTCCTTAGTTGACTCCATAAACAAATGGACTCGAAGAAAGTGAAGCAAAATCTTAATTTTTAATGGAAATTGTTCATATAATTAATGTTCTAGTAAATTTTGCAAAGAATCACAGAACAAATTTATTGAATAGTTCTTGTAAATTTACAAAGCAACAAGTGAAAAATGCATTGAATATTCATTCTTAGTTGACTTCGAAAACCAATTGATTCGAAGAGAAAAGACAAACTCTTAATATTTTAATCTAAATTGTTTAAATAATTAGTATTTCTTGTAAAATTACAAAGTAATAAAGAAAAAAGGCAATGAATAGTCATTCTTAGTTGCCTGCATAAAAAAATTCACTCGTAGAAAAAAAGAGGAACTCTTATTTGTTTAATCTAAATTGTTTAAATAATTACTAGTTCTTGTAAATGTACAAAGCAACAAAGAAAAAAGTCATTGAATGGTCTTCCTTATTTAACTCCATAAACAAATGGACTCGAAGAAAGTAAAGAAAAATCTTAATTTTTAATGGAAATTGTTTAAATAATTAATATTCTAGTAAATTTTGCAAAGAATCAAAGCAAAAATTTGTTAAATATCAATTCTTAGGTGACCCCGTAAATAACTGACTCGAAGAAAAAAAGCGACTCTCATAATTATTAATTCCTGCAAATCAACCAAGCAAAAAGGCATTGAGTAGTCATTCTTAGTTGAATCCGTAATCAAATTGACTCGCAGAAAAAAAGCCAACCTCTTAATTTTTAATCCGCATTGTTTAAATAATTAATAGATAGTAAATTTTGCTCAGAATCAAAGAACAAATTGATTGAATAGTCATTGTTATGTCCCCGTAAACAACTGACTGGTAGAAAAAAAGACAAATCCTTAATTTCAATCGAAATTGATTCAATAGTTAATATTCTAGTAATTCATGCAACTCAACAAAGAAAAAAGGCATTGAATAGTCATTCTTAGTTGACTCCTTAACCAAATTGACTCGAAGAAAAAAAGCAAACCTCTTAATTTTTAATCGGAATTGTTTAAATAATTAATAGATAGCAAATTTTGCACAGAATCAAAGAACAAAATGATTGAATAGTCATTTGTAGTTGACCCCGTAAACAACTGACTGGTAGAAAAAAGACAAACTCTTAATTTTTTCATCTAAATTGTTTGCATAATTAATAGTTCTTTTAAATTGACAAAGCAACAAAAAAAGAAGGTTTCGAATACTCATTCTTAGTTGACTCCATAAACAAATGGACTCGAAGAAAATCAAGCCACCCTCTTAATTTTTATCGAAATTGTTTAAATAATTGATATTCTACTAAATTTTGCAAAGAATCAAAGAACCAATTTATTAAATATTAATTGTTAGTTGGACCCGTAAACAACTGACTCGAAGGAAAAATGCCAAGCTCTTAATTTTGAATGAGATTGCTTAAATAATTAATATTCGAGTAATTCTTGCAAATCAACCAAGAAAAAAGACATTGAATAGTCATTCTTAGTTGACTCCGTAACCAATTTGACTCGAAGAAAAAAAGCCAACCTCTTAATTTTTAATCGGAATTGTTTAAGTAATTAATAGATAGTAAATTTTGCACAGAATCAAAGAACAAATTGATTGAATAGTCATTGTTAGTTGACCCCGTAAACAACTGACTGGTAGAAAATAAGAGAAACTCTTAATTTTATAATCTAAATTGTTTGAATAATTAATGTTTCTTGTAAATTGACAAAGCAACAAAGAAAGAAGACTTTGAATAGTCACTCTTAGTTGAATCCATAAACAAATGGACTCGACGAAAAAAAGCCAACCTCTTAAGTTTTAATAGAAATTGCTTAAATAATTAATATTCGAGTAATTCTTGCAAATCAACCAAGAAAAAAGAAATTGAATAGTCATTCTTAGTTGACTCCGTAAACAACTGACTCGTAAAAAACAGACAAACTCTTAATTTTTTAATCATAATTTTTAAAATAACTAATAGTACTTGTAGATTTCCAAGGGAACAAAGAAAAAAGGCATTGAACAGTCATTCTTAGTTGAATCCATAAACAAATGAACTCGAAGAAAAAAATCCAAACTCTTAAGTTTTAATCGAAATTGCTTAAATAATTAATATTCGAGTAATTCTTGCAAATCAACCAAGAAAAAAGGCATTGAATATTCATTCTTAGTGACTCCGTAAACAAATTGAATCGAAGAAAAAATACCAACCTCTTAATTTCTAATCGGAATTGTTTAAATAATTAATAGACAGTAAATTTTGCACAGAACCAAAGAACAAATTGATGGAATAGTCTTGGTTAGTTGACCCCGCAAACAACTGACTGGTAGAAAAAAGACAAGCTCTTACCTTTAATCGAAATTATTTAAATAATTAATATTCCACTAATTCTTGCAAATAAACCAAGAAAAAAGGCATTGAATAGTCATTCTTAGTTGACTCCGTAAAAAAATGGACTCGAAGAAAAAAAGCCAACCTCTTAATTTTTAATCGAAATTGCTTGAATAATTAATATTCGAGTAATTCTTGCAAATCAACCAAGAAAAAAGGCATTGAATAGTCATTCTTAGTTGACTACGTAAACGAATTGTATCGAAGAAAAAACGCCAACCTCTTAATTTTTAATCGAAGTTGTTTAAATAACTAATATTCTAATAAATTTTGCAAAGAATCAAAGAACAAATTGATTGAATATTCATTGTTAGTTGACCCCGTAAACAACTGACTGGTAGAAAAAAAGACAAACTCTTAATTTTGTAATCTAAATTGTTCCCATAATTAATAGTTATTTTAAATTGACAAAGCAACAAAAAGAGAAGGTTTCGAATACTCATTCTTAGTTGACTCCATAAACAAATGGACTCGAAGAAAATCAAGCCAACCTCTTAATTTTTAATCGGAATTGTTTAAATAATTAATAGATAGTAAATTTTGCACAGAATCAAAGAACAAATTGATTGAATACTCATTGTTAGTTGACCCCGTAAACAACTGACTCTTGGAAAAAAAGCCAAATTCTTAATTTCCATCGAAATTGATTCAATAATTAATATTCTAGTAATTCATGCAAATCA
>JAWWLR010000158.1:57669058-57689964 GCA_035041075.1 Acraspis erinacei | reverse complement strand
AAAAAACTAACATTTTTATTAAAATTTCAACTCTTTTTTCGAAAAGTTTCGAAAAAAACCGCGACTTCTCAATATTATACAAAAAGAATATTATTAAAAATAATAATAAACTGTTTGAACAATTATAATTGTTAACTTAAATTCTTTATTACATGAATCTAATTCAAAAATGGACAAAAAGTAAAAAAATTGAGAAGATAACGCAACCATCTAGTATTAATGTAAAAGTTAGCTATAAATAACAATAATTTGCTTAAACAATTATTTTTGCTATACCAAATTAAATAATAACTCACGCCAAGTGAAAAATGGACAAAAAGTGGAAAATTTTAAAAAGGCAGTTTCTAGCAGTACTCATTGATAATATTATTAACAATGACAATAAATTGTTTAAACAATTATGTTTGTGAACAATTATTAATTATTATCTCCGTCTAATTGAAAAGTTGACAAAAAGTCAAACAGTTAAAAGAAAACCATGACTATCTAGCTTTATTTAAAAAGAAAATTACTAAAACTATAATAAATCTTTTAAACAATTATATTTGTTAACTAAGATTCATCATTACCAACTAAAATTACTCATTCAAACATGGACAAAAAGTTTTAAAATTCAGAAAAAAAATGCAACTATCTAGTAAAATTCAGAAGAAGATAGTTATAAACAATAATTATTAGAAGATAATGTTGATAAGAAAAATCGTTTAAGCAATTGTTTTTGTTAAAAATAATTAACTATAATTAACTATGACCTCATTCTAATAGAAAATTGGACAAAAAGTAGAAAATTGCAGAAAAAAATTTTCTATAGCATTATTCAAATCAAATATTAATAAAAATAATAATAATTTGCTTCAACAATGATGTTTGTTAAAATTAATTTACTATTAATTTACTATAATTAAAAAACGGAGAAAAAGTGGCCAATTTTTGAAAAAACCGCGACCTTCTAGTTGCATTCTAAGAGAAAATTGCTGAAAACTATAATAAATTGTTTAAACAATAATATTTGTTAACCTGAATTTGTTATTGCTTCACTGTAATTGAAAAATTGACGAAAAGTTAAAAAAATCCAGAAAAAAGCAGCTATCTTGTACTATTGTAGAAGAAGATTGCTATAAACAATAATAAGTTGTTTAAACAATTATTTTTGACTCAGTAAATTAAATAATAACTCACTTCAAGTGAACAGCGGACAAAAAGTTAAAAATTAAATAAAAAACCGCTTTTTGTAGCATTATTCAATGATAATATTATTTAGAATAATAATAAATTGTTTAAACAATTATTTTAGTTAACGTTAATTAACTCACTCTATTTGAAATTCACTCCACTTGAAAATTGGACAAAAGCTGGAGAATTTTTCAAAAACCCGCGACTTTCTAACTCTATTCTAATAGAAAATGACCAAAAACTATAATAAATTGTTTAAACAATTTATACAAACATCTAATTATCTGTGTAAAATAGCATTTTATGTATAAGAAGCAATTTTCCTTCAAAAAATGACAAAAATTAAAAATTTAACAATATTAACAATAGGTTAATCAAAGCGTCTCAAAGACGCGAACAAATAAACTAGATATAATATTGTCGTATTTTGAATATAAAAAAAGTTTTTGCTTATAAACAGAATTACCTATTTTTTTAACTTCATAGTTTATATATATTCATAGAAAAATTAGAAAAATAAAAAAATAAAAAAATAAGAAAAATGTAAACAATAGTTCGATTGATGCGTCTCGAAGACGCGAACAATGCCACTGGACATTGCATTGTCTAAAAGCAAGATTTTTTCGTTTAAAATGAAAGATGAAATTGAGGATTTAGCAAAAATAACAAAAATATTGATTTTTTTATAACATTGAAAATTGAGAAAAAATATTGCAAAATTCAGCATTTTTTGGGTTCGCGATTGAACCTTGAAATTGAGGATTGAGAATTAACCAAAAAAAAATTTTTTTTTTGAATGTCGAAGCTTGAGAAAAATATTTGATTTTTTCAACATGTTTAAATGCAAAACTTGTTGCATCCAGGAATAAAATATGGAGGTTCAAGAATTGAAAAAACACAAAGATTTATTATTTTTTTAAATCTCGAAGAATTTTTAATTTTTCAGAAGTCCTTAAAAAATAAGATTTTTGTGACTGGGAAAAAATGAAAAATAAAATAAATATATAAAAATAAAATAATATATAGAAAAAAAATAAAAGAATAAAAATAAATATATAAAAATATTTAATTCTTCAAAAGATGTTAAAAACGCAATTGATTTCTTTCTGGCAATGAATGGAGGAATTAAGTATTAAGAATGGACAGAAAAAAATTAAAAAATTTTTTTTTCCGCCGATGTTTAAATGAAAATTTTTTAGGCCTGGCAATAAATAATGAAATTGAGGATTAAGCAAAAATGTTTTTTTTTTCAAAACATTTTGGAATCCAAGATTTGTTGACTTCGGGAATACCTGTTGAAATCGAGGTTTGAGAATTGAAGAAAAAAATACAAATATTTACTTTCAAAATTTTTTAAAGATTGCGAAAAAATATGAAAATATTTACTTTATCAAAAGATGTTAAAACACAACTTTTTTTATTTCTGGGAATGAATTATGAAATTGAGATTTAAAAATTGACATTCAATCTAAAAAAATCATTTTTAAAGGAAGTTACAATGAAAAAATTGCTAGGTCTGAAGATAAATGATCAGATTGAGGATTGAACCAAAATATAAAAAAAATTTTTTTTTAAAACACGTCGAAATCCGAAATTTGTTGCGTTCAAGAATTAAAGTTGAAATTGGGGATTCAGAATAAACAAAAATAAAAATACAAGCATTTATTTAAAAAAAAAAATTTGGAGATTCAGAAAAGAATATAACAATATTTATGTTTTCAAAATACCTTGAGGATTAAGAAAAAAGATAAAAATATTTCTTTTTTGCTAAAGACGTCAAGGAAAGAATTTTTTTTCATTACATGATTGACGATTGGAAATTCACAAAAAATTAACAATATTTACTTCTTGAAAAGATGTCAATGTTGGAGAACAAAATATAAAAATATTAATCTTTTGAAAAAATGTTCAAAATTCAGAAGAAATATAACAATATTTATATTTTAACAAAAGATGTTAAAATGCATTTTTTCTTTCTGGGAATGAATGATGGAATTGAGGATTAAGAATAGACAAAGAATATACAAATTTTTATTTTTCCGAAAACGTGAAAATATAATTTTTTTTTTCAAAAAATCTGGAAAAAATGTTGAAGGTTAAAAAAATATAAAAGGATTTATTTTTTCTAAAGACGACAAAGATTGAGACAAAAATATAAAAATATTTATCCTTTGAAAAGATGTTCAAGTTTGAGAAAAAGTATCAAAATATTTATTTTTTGAAAAGATGTTTAAATGCAAGTTTTTTTTATTTTTGAAAAAGAATGATGAAATTGAGGATTTAGAATTAACAAAAAATATACAAATTTTTATTTTTTCAAAAGATGTTCAAAAGTACAATTCATTAGGCCTGGAAATAAATGAGGAAATTGAGGATTAAGAAAAATATATATTTTTTTCAAAACACGTCAAAATCCAAAATTTGTTGAGTTCGAGAATTAAAGTTGAAATTGAGGATTTAGAATACACAAAAATAAAAATACAAGAGTTAATTAAAAAAAAAACATTTGCAGATTGAGAAAAGAAAACAAAAATATTTTTGTTTTCAAATTCGGGAATGAGTGTTATTGAAAATTGACAAAAAAAATAAATAAAAATAACAATATTTACTTATTCAGAAGATGCTGACGAGTGAGAAAAAATATAGAAATATTTATTTTTTCTAAAAATGTCCAAGATTTAAAAAAATTTGTTTTTAAAAGATGTCCAATATGGAGAACAAAATATAAAAATATAAATCTTTTGAAAAGATCTTCAAAATTCAGAAGAAATATCACAATATTTCTATTTTTTGAAAATATGTTAAAATGCATTTTTTATTCATGGGATTAAATGCTGGAATTGAGAATTGAGAATTCACCAAAAAAATAGACAAATTTTTATTTTTTCAAAAGAAATGAAAAAAAATTTAGACCTGAAAATACATGATGAAACTGAGAATTAAAAAAATATATTGTTTTTAAAAACATGTTGAAATCCAAAATATTTTGCGTTCGGGAATGAGTGTTGAAATCGAAGAGTAAAAATTGACAAAAAAATGCAAATATTTATTTGTTTTAAAAGTCTTGAAGATTGAGAAAAAATAGAAGAATATTTTTTTTAATTTTTTAAAGATCGAGAAAAATTATCAAAGTATTTATTTTTTCGAAAAACCCTTTGAAAAGGAAGCATAAAATATAATAAATAACATAAAATATAATTTTTTTCTTCAAAAATATTGAAATCTAAGATTTGTTTTGCCTGGGAATAAATAATTAAATTGAGGATTGAAAATAATAATGAAATAATAATTTTTTCAAAACATGTTAAAAATCAAATTTTTCAAGTCGTTGAATGAATAATAAAATTGGAGATTGTGGACTGAGAAATTTTTTTATTTTTTGAAAATAAATGAATGATAATAATGAGAATTGAGAAGTAATGTTTCTTTTTTCAAAAGATGTTTAAATCACAGTTTTTTTCGATCGATAATAAATTCAGAACAAAATTTAAATTGTGACGAAATAAATCCGTAAATAAATAATAAAATTGAGCATTAAGGATTGAGAAAAAAATAGAAATATATATTTTTTCTAAAAATGTCAAAGATTAAAAAAAATTATCTTTTCAAAAGATGTCCAACAGAACAAAATATAAAAATATAAATCTTTTGAAAAGATGTTCAACATTCAGAAGAAATATAACAACATTGATATTTTTTCAAAAGATGTTAAAATGCATGTTAAAGCATCCTTTGAAAATATTTTTTTTAATATTTGACATTTTTAGAAAAAATAAATATTTTTACTTTTTTTTCAATCTTTAATGCTCAATTATATTATTTATTTCTGGATATAACAAATGTGGAAGTTGGAAATCTTTTGGATATAGGAAGATTTTAATATTTTCGTCACAATTTATATTTTTTTCTGAATTTATTATCGATTGTGACATCCGGAAATGAATAATAAAATTGAGCATTAAGGATTGAAAAAAGTATAAAAATGTTTTGTTTTTCAAAAAATGTATAGATTTTAGCTTTTAGATTGTTCTCAAATTTTTCTTATAATCATAGTAATTTTTTAAAATATTTTTAGGCCTGTGCAAAAGTTGATCCGAATAAACTAAATATCCACATTGTACCTCACACTCACAATGATGTTGGGTGGTTAAAAACAGTGGACGAATATTACTATGGAAGTAAGTATTAATAAAATTATTTTCAGAACTATAATTAATTAATTAATTAATTAATTAATTAATTTGATTTCCTCACCTGTATATTTAATTAAAACTTATTCGTTATATCCCTTATTTTTTCAAGATCGAAATAATATAAAAAAAGCAGGCGTCCAGTATATTCTTGACTCGGTAATAAAATCTTTGGAAGAAAATCCAGAAAGAAGGTAATAAATTTAATATTTTTGCTTTAACTATTAAAAATAATACTTTTATAAACTAGAGATTTTTTAAAAAGTTTTTTTGAAAATACTTCAATACGTGCTCAAATTTTTCAAACAGATTCATTTATGTGGAATCAGCATATTTCTTTAAGTGGTGGGACAAGCAAAATGAAAAAATAAAGACAATTGTTCGATCCTTAATTAATGAAGGAAGACTCGAAATAATTGGTGGAGGATGGAGCATGAATGATGAAGCAGTGACCCATTATCAATCCATAATTGATCAATTTTCCTGGGGTTTTAGGTAATTATAAAAATACTTTATTAATTAAAAAGATATTACATGATGTGCAACATAATTGTAAATAATTTTCCAAAATTGTTATTTATTAATAAATGATCTAATACAAAAAAATTACTTTAAAAATTTCGACCATAACAAAATTTACTTTAAAAAAAAGTTACTTTTGTTTTAAGTTGAAAAATGTTTGAATTTAAAATAATATTTTTTTTTAAATCAAAGAAAAACTATTTTTTCAAATATTTCATTTTTAGCACACAAAAAAATCATTGTTAAAAACATTTAATTAAATTTAACAGTCATTATACTCTTGTGTCTTCAAAATATTTCGTGACACACTTAAGAAAAAACAACTTTAAATGTGGGGCACCACTTTTTTAAAAATTTTGTTTGTTTCGAAACACCCTGAGCTAAAATTTAAGAAAATAAATTCAGAATAAATTTAAATTTGAATTTTTTTAACATCAAAGATTGAAATTTAAATATAAAATTGTTGGAATTAAAAAAAACTCAGCGGAAAAATTTATACAACAGACTCCTAGATTTTTATAAATGAGTTTTGATTTTGATTAGAAAAAATTAAAAATTTAAAAATACGAAAAAAAGAAGCCTTCTTTTTCCTTCTTTTAATATATTATTTTTAATTTGAATCCAGAGATTTAAGAGTGTGCTGACCAAATTTGTTCGTTTTATTTTAATTTAAAGAATTTTATAAATAAATTTTAATTTTGGAATTTTAAGAAGAATTTAAATTTTGATTAAGTCTGAATTTAGTTTCTTAAGTTTAAACTTTTTATTTTTTCATTTTCATACCAAAATGTTTTATTTTATTAATTTTATTTTATTTCCATTTTATTCGCTTAATCGAGAAAAATAATTTTTTTTCTTCCGTGAAGTGATTTTCTAAAAATATGTTTTCGTCTTTTCTTCAAGTGTGTCAAGATTACATTATATGGCATTGAAATTTATTCCATGTTTAAAAAAGCTTATGATGCCTCGAGCACATTTATCTTGTACATACATGTATGCATTACTTCAAAAAAGTAATGACCTACTTTTAAACTTTTTTTTCTGAAGTGTGCCACGAACTATTTTAGCATACAAAAATATAATTACTTGTAAATTCAGTTAATTTTTCATAACAATGACTTTTTGTTACTTTTATTTGCAGTGCCAAAAATAAAATATTTGAAAGGGGCGCCTGAAATATCCCGAAAAATAAAATTTCAAACTCTGTAAAATTCCCAAAATTCACAAATAATAAAATTGCAAGAAAATAAAAATACCGAATTGGAAAATTCTCGAATAATAAAATTCCCAAATTGGAAAATAATATTATACTATAATAATATTAATTTAAAAAATAAAATTTCATTATTGTATTTGTAATCAAACATATCGTTAAAAGATTGTAATTGTTTAAATTAGGGAATTTTTCAATTCGACAATTTTCTGTCTGGAATTTTATTATTCGGGAATTTTCCATTTCGGTAATATTATTAACAGCCGGTAATTTTATTATTCGCGAATTTTTTAATTCGGTAAAATTATAAATTGTCATGAATTCTATCATTCGGGCACTTTCTAATTCGGGAATTTTATTATTCGAGTATTTTTTTTATTCGGGAATTTTCCATTTCGGGAATTTTATTATTCGAGAATCTTTTTATTCGGTAATTTTCCAATTCCGTATTTTTATTTTTCGGGCAATTTTATTATTCGTGTATTTTAATATTCGGGAAATTTTCCTACTCGGTATTTTTATTTTTCGGGCAATTTTATTATTCGGGCATTTTCCATTTCGGTAATATTATTAAGAGCCGGTAATTTTATTATTCGGGAATTTTCTAATTCGGTAATATTATAAACTGTCATGAATTCTATCATTCGGGAATTTTCCAATTCGGGAATTTTATAATTCGGGAATTTTATTATTCGAGTATTTTTTTATTCGGGAATTTTCTATTTCGGGAATTTTATTCTTCGAGAATTTTTTTATTCGGTAATTTTCCAATTCGGTATTTTTATTTTTCGGACAATTTTATTATTCGTATATTTTAATATTCGGGAAATTTTCCAATTCGGTATTTTTATTTTTCGGGCAATTTTATTATTCGTATATTTTAATATTCGGGAATTTTCCAATTCGGGAATTTTACAGTTTCGGGAATTTTAATTTTCGGGATTTTTCAGTTGTCCCACAATAAAATTCACGAAAGTTTATGATATTACCGAATTGGAAAATTATCTAATAATATTATTACCGGCAGTTAATAATATTGTCGAATTGGAAAATTCCCCAATAATAAAATTATGGACAAGAAATTGCCGAATTATAAAATATCAGATTTGGAAAATTCTCGATTTTAAAAAATTACAATTTTTTTATAAGTATGTTATATTTATTACAAATACATTAATGAAATTTTATTTTTCTAAATTATTTTTCATGTTTCAAATTTCGAAAATTATGTTTTGAATTTAAAATAACCATAATTTTAAATAAAATAATTCTGGGTGACAATTTTTTTAAACTGTGAAAAATATTTAGAAAAATACAAAAAGCGTTCACAAAAATTGAATTTCAAATTTATATATATATTTTTTGAAAATTGTTATAAGGTTTGATGAAAACAGTTGGTGATTTTTTTTTGGTTCCACTGGCAAATTTTGTCAAATTCAGAGGGTGTTCAAAATCCAATTTTCAAGTTTAAAAAATGAGAATTTAGCTTCCAGTTATTATGTTAAATTTGAGCAAATTTGCCCCTTGAACCCAAAAAAAATCAACAATGCACATTAAAAAAGTCCGTCATCCAGAAATTGTTCTTAAAAATTATTTTTATTTCAACAATAATTTTCGAAAATTTCAAGATTAAAAATAATTAAAAAAATTTATTATTGTATTTGTAACCAATAAAACATATTTATAAAAATTGTAATTGTTTAAATTCGGCAATTTTACAATTAGGGAAATTTCCAATTCGCATATTTTATAAGTCGACAATTTTCTATCGAGAATTTTATAATTCGGTAATTTTATTATTCAGGAATTTTCTAATTCAGTACTTTTATTTTCCGGAAATTTTATTATTCACGAATTTTAATGTTTCGAGATTTTCCAATTAGGTAATATTATTTTTCAGCCATTTTTTTCTTCAAGAATTTTATTTTTCGAGATTTTTCAGTCGTACCATTTGAAAAAATTGATTTTCTATGATTTGAAGAATCAAAATAATATTATAAATGACGTTTGAATTAAAAAATATTGTTTTGAATGACAACATTTTAAAATTGGCAAAAACATTTATTCGATTAATGTTTTCGCAATTGAATTTGCTTTTAATATTAATTATTGCCCATTAATAAAAATGGTTAAATTTTAATAATTTATGGCTTATTTTTTAGAAAAAGAATTCTCTACGGATTTACGGTTTTCTATTTTGAAAGTACATTTTTACCGCTGAAATCTTTTAAGAAAATTTTTTTATTTATTTTCAAAAATGGAAACTATAGAGTTGTGGGAAATCTTTCCCCTAACAAAAGAGTCTTGAGTTCTTAATTTAAACTAATTTTAAAAATCTGACAAGAGGTGACAGTAAGAAAAAATTTATTTATAAAAAATATTGTTAAAATAATTATTATTTGTAAGTTTTAAACTTTTTCTTTTTTCTTTTAAAAGACAATTCTCAATTTTTAAATCCTAAAATAAAAAATTTCTAATTTGAATTCTTTTGACTATTTTTTAACTTAAAATTGTACAATAAAAATTGGAAAAAATTGTTTGAAATCGTTTAATATTTTGTATTTTCTTTTTTTTTTATTTGAAAATAAAAAACTCCTATTAGATCAAAAATGATGAAAATTTTGTCAAATGTATAATTTTGGGAAGTCAACAACAAAAAAAATTCGAAATTGAAAACAATTTTTTTAAATAATTTAGACATTTCTGAAAAAGTGCAAAAAAATGTTGGCAACCAATTAAATTTTTTTAAATTGCTCATTACTGGGCGAGTTGATTCAAAATTTTTATTTTTTTGGGCGTGGAAAAAATTTTGTATTAAATTTGTTGGGTAAGGTTTATTAAAGGTAACAAACTTAGACAGAAAAAAAGAAAATATTTTTTTGTCAAAATATAATATCCGTAAAAATCCGTTTACATGGAATGTTAAAAAATTAGAAAAAAAATTCATTTTTTTAAATATCATATTTCGAAGAAAACATTTTTTTCACTTTTTTATTCTTTCTAAACATTAAACAAATTAAAAATGGAGATGGCTCATCCCATAGACAAAAAGTTAGAAAAATTGAAAATTTCCAAACGACTTGCCCAATGGTGAAATTTGTTTATAAAAATGTTGTAATAAAATTGATAAAGTAAAAAAGAAAATATTATCATTTTGCTTCTATGGAAAAAAAATTTTATCGTGGTATTCAAAATATTCAAATTTCGTAAAAAATCCCAAAATTATTAAAACCTACAGATTTTCTTCTTCGAAAAAGCAAAATTCAAAATTATGAAATGTTTTTTGGCTCCAGTTAAAGAAATTTCATGTTCGATATATTCAACTTTTTCCAAAATGGATCCATATGATTCAATCTAAAAAATGTCTTTGGCGTTGATTAGAAAAATTTGAAATATAAGTAAATTTTTTTAAATTTATATATTTTTATTATTTACCACTAGTAAAAAATTTATTTATTAAATTTAAAGTAGATGATCATAACAATGACTTTTAATTTCCTACTTCGTTTTAACGTGTAAATTAAAAAAGAGAAGAAGCTTTTTTGTTTTTTTAATTTTTAATATTTATGTTGTCAAACTTAACTTCGGAATCCTAAATTTAAAATTAAAGGCCTTTATTTTGGACGATATTCCACATTTTACTTGCAAATTATTAAATAAAAAATTTCAATTTCAAATTGGAAATTTGAAAGCATTATTAATTAGAAACTATTAAATTTATAAAATTTCAAACGAAATTATTTAATTGTGAATTAATTTTAGATACCTTGAAACTAAAATTTCACAACATAATTAACAATTTTTTAAATCAGTTTTCTGCAAGAATTATTGCTTAAAATATTGATTATTATTTTTAATAACATTCTCATTGAATAATGTTATTTAGAAAGGTGCGGTTTCTCTGCAATTTTCAACTTGGCTTTAGATTCACAGTTATCATCAAATAATAAATAAACATCTGAGAAAATAAATTTTTAAACAATCTCTTTCTTAATTGCGAATATATTTTCCTAAAATAAAACCAATAATTGAAATTTTTATAGTGAAATTTTATTTCTCTGAAGTAGTTACTGTGAGTCTTTATATTTAAAATAATATAATTATTAATATTTATTATTTTTTCCTAATTAAAAAGTCAAAGAAAAATGGAAAATTTTAGAAAAATCCTCATCTTTTAAGCATTACTCTCAGAGAATATTATTTTAAACAATATTGAATGGTTTAAACAATTATGATTGTTAACTTCTATTCATTATTATCGCATCAAGTAAAAAGTGGACAAAAAGTTAAAAAAATTCAGAAGAAAACCACAACTATTTAGTATTACTACAGGCGAAGATGAATAATAAAATAAAAACAAGAATAATTTGTTTAAACAATTATGTTTATTAAATTTCATTATCTATTACTTCGCTCTAAATGAAAAGTTGACAAAATTGGAAAATTTTAGAAAAAGTAACAAGTATCTAAAGTTACTGTAGGATAAGACAGTTATAAATAATAATCATTTGTTAAAACAATGTAGTTTGTTAATTCAATTAATTATCACCTCGCTTTAAGGGAAAAATGGACAAAATATGAATATTTCAGAAAAAACCGTAACTTTATAGCATTATGTAAAGAGGTCACTATTATTATAATAAGAAATTATTTAAACAATTATTTTTGTTAACTATTGTAAATTGATACACCAATCTAATTAGAAAGAGGAAAAAAAGTGAAAACTTTCAGAAAAAACGGAAACTTTGTTGCATTATTCTATGAGAATATTATTAAAAATAATAATAAATTATATAAATAATTATTTTTGTTAAAAATAATTAATTATTGCCTCGATCTAACTATAAAATTGAAAGTAAGTTGAAAAATTCGGAGAAAAACCATGACTTTTTAACTCTATTTTAAGAGAAAATTTCTATACAATAATAAGTTGTTTAAACAATTAATTTAGACATAAATATTTGCCTGAATTAATATTGATAATTATCAATAGAAAATAATAATCAATGTATTTTAAACAAATTGTATTAAAAAAAAAGTCATAATGGAAGCCAAAAACTCGCAAAACCTACTTATGGGGTTTTTGTGGGACCCCATAGAACAGGCTCAAGGGGCTGACATCTAAAAAGTAATTTTTGATTCTAAAAAAAAATAGGCCACCCTAGTGTAGACGTATTTTTGATTTGTTGGATCAAATAATTTTAGGAGATTATTGATGAATTGAATACTTCAAATTTTGATTGAAAAAATGTTATTAAGTTCCGAAAAAAATTAGGGACCAATTTTTCTTTTCGTTCTTGGTGTGCGATTTCTCAATTTTAGATAGTGATTAAAAATCCGAATGTGAATGTAAAAAAAAAGTGGACATTTTTTAAAACTTTTATTGAGCTGTTGAATCGATATAAAGAAAGTTTGATTTACAAAAAATTAGTAGGTTTAAAAAAAAATGAGGGGAAATTTTTTCCTACGCTCGAGGTGCACGTTTTTCAATTTTTTAAACGGACACAAAATTCAATTTTAAATTTAGAAAATACGTGAAAAATGATTTTCTTTTTACTATTGAGTTGTTAAATCGATACAAAAAAAGTTTTATTTAAAATAATTATTAGATCTCAGGAAAACTGAAGGGGATTTTTTTCCTACGCTCGAGGGGCACGTTTTTTAAATTTTTAAATAGATAAACATCCAACTTTCAATTTGCAAAGAACGTAACAATATTTTTTTGCATTATTGACTTGCTGAAACTGTACAACAAATTTTTGATGAAAGCATATCATAATGTTTCGAGAAAATTTAGGGGGAAGTTTTTCCTACGCTAGAGGGGCACGTTTTTTCAATTTTTTTAAATGGACAAAAAATCCCATTTTTAATTGACAAAACACACGAGACAATTTATTTTCTTTTTACTATTGAGTTGCTAAATCGAAATAAAGAAGTTTTATTAAAAAACATGATTAGATCACATGAAAACTGAAGGGGATTTTTTTCCTACGCTCGAGGGGCACGTTTTTTTAAATTTTTGAATAGATAAAAATCCTATTTTCAATTTGCAAAGAACGTAACAATATTTTTTTGCCTTATTGACTTGCTGAAACTGTAAAACAAATTTTTGATGAAAGCATATAATAATGTTTCGAGAAAATTTAGGGGGAAGTTCTTCCTACGCTCGAGGGGCACGTTTTTTCAATTTTTTAAATGGACGAAAAATCCCATTTTTAATTGACAAAATACGTGACCATTGATTTTCTTTTGATAATTAACTTTCTCAATCGACATAACAAAGTTTCATTAAAAAATGTTATTAGGTTTCGAGAAAATTGAGAGGGAAGTTTATCCCACGCTCGAGAGCACGTTTTTTCAATTCTTTAAATAGACAAAAAATCCAATTTATAATTTACTAAAAACGTGACCATTTTATTTTATTTTGATTATTTTTTTTATTCTTGAGTTACTGAATCGACACACAAAAAGTTTGATTAAAAAATATTATTAGGTTTCGAGTAAATTGAGGGGGAAATTTTCCTACCCTCGAAAGGGTCGGTTTTTTCAATTTTTTAAGAGGACAAAAAATCAAATTTTTAATTTACAAAAAACTTGATCATTGATTTTTTGATAATTAAGTTGCCTAATCGACATAAAAAAGTCTCATTAAAAATATTATTAGGTTTCGAGAAAATTGAGGGGGAAATTTTCCCCACCCTCGAGAGCACGTTTTTCAATTTTGCATTGGATAAAAAATCCAAAATTTAATTTTCAAAGAACTTAAAATTATGGTATTCTATTATCGAGTCGAAAAATAAATGTAAAAAAAGTTTGATTAAAAAATATTATTAGGTTTCGAGAAAATTGAGGGGAAAGTTTTCCTAATCTTGTTTAAATTTAAAAACGTACCTATATTTAAAAAAAATCTGAGTTTAAGATGTCGATTAGAATTCTTTTTTTGAGTGAATAATGCAATTTTTCAAAAAATGTTTCTACATAATAGTGCACTGAAAAGTTAAATCTGAATAATTTTTAATGGAAAGGGATTGTAACTAATTAATTAAACATTTAAATGGTTAACAATTAATACTAAAGTAATTCAGTAATTTCTCTTTTAAACTTTATAAAGCTTAAATCGTAAATTATTTATTAAATATAATATAAAAACTGATTTTTAATTCATTTAAATGTTCGATAATGATAATTTAAATTTAAAATTGTTTAATTTTTAACATTTTAAAAGTCAAATATTTCAATATTTAATTTTGAAATCTTAAATTGTATAATTATAAATACTTTTTTGCAGATTATTGAAATTTTAATTTTAAATTGAACAAACTAAGAATAAAAAAGTCTTTTATGTTTAAAAAATCAAGAAATTTCAAATGATGAAAATGAATAAATTCACGAAATTGTGTTATTATTGAAATTTCGAAACTCGAAAAAATTAAATGTTATATTTTGTATAGGAATTTTTAAATTGTGGGAAATGGAAATTTTGCGTAATTAAATATTTTTTTGAATTTCAAATTTCGGCATTTTAACAACTCAGGTTTTAAAATTCGGGTTATTATAAAATTACGGGAATTGAATAATTTCCATAATTTATAATATTTCCGAATTTTTCTAATTTCATTAATTTTTACTTTCGAAATATTTTTAAAAAAAATTTCTGATTTTTTCTCTTTTAGTATAATTATATTTTTTGATATTTTTCAGCATTTTATATTTTGCTTTTTCAACAAAATCACAAAATTTCCTTAAGATTTGTAGGGAAATTTAAAATAATTTTTTATTAAAAAAATGTATTTGAAGATAATATTTAAAAAGATTTCAATACATTCCAAAAAATTTCCTAAATTCTCAGAAAATAATTAAGAAGATCTAAAGGCAGCTTTTTCATTTTTTAGACTTTTTAACATTTTTTAGACTTTTTCAAGGTTTTAACATTTTTGAAAGATTTCAGGATTAAAAAATACGCTCTTAATATTAATAATATATTTATTTTAATTATATTAATATTCTTAATATCCATTTTTTTAAATTACAAAAAATTTGAAAAAATGTCAAAAACTAATCAGCAAGATTTTAAGACAATTTGTGGAATAATTCGTGTCAATATAAAATATATTTAAGGATTTAAGAAGTTTTAAAGAAATTAAAAATATTTTGAACTTTGAAAGCTTCCCGAAAATTTATAAATAAAATTTTTTCAATTGCTAAAAAGTTCTAAATATCATAAATATTTTACAATTTTCTCAAGACACTCGGGAAAATTATATTTATTTATCTTTAAAGAAACAATTAAAGAAACTTAAAAATAAATAGTTATTAGAATAAATGATTTTTTATGAAAAAGTATTTTTCTTGCTAAATTCTTATTTGCCTAAAATTTTTTCTTTGTCGTCTTTTTGGGTAAACTAAACTCTTTCCGATTAAGAATTAAAATATTTTTAGTTTAAATTTCAATTATTACATTTTTTATTCAGAATTCATCTTTTGTGATTGAAAATTTAAGAACTATATTTAAAAGAATTTTTGTGGTAGAAGGTTCCTAATTTTACTAGAAAATAACATTTTTTGTTGACACTTTTTTCTAAATAAAAAAAAATTTCAATTAAAAATGCAAATGGTTGACATTTTTTCCTTGTTCGCATGATGATTTTTTTCAGTTTTTGATTTAAAATAACAATCTTTTGGTATTGAAATATTAACTATTAAATTTTTTGATGAGAATTTATTTCATTAATCTAAAAATTTAATTATTTGTCGGAAGATGAACCTTTTTGATAAAAGTTTGATTTGAAATATCTGAAATTTTCCAAAATCTTTTTAAATTTGTTAAAAATCTTACTAAAATTATATTCAAACAGTCTTAAAAAAAATTACCTTAATCAATAAAAATGTATTAAAAATTTTTTATTTCTTATCAAAAGCATGCGTAAGCATAGTAGTACTTGACTTTAAATTTTTTTAAATTTATTTACATGTTTATAAAATTATTATTAATTTTATTAATATATTTTAATCAGGAGATTGAATGACACTTTCGGAGAATGCGCGAGGCCTAAAATTGGATGGCAAATTGATCCCTTCGGACACTCAAGAGAACAGGCATCAATATTTGCCCAAATGGGATTCGATGGTCTACTTTTTGCTCGTCTTGATTATCAAGATAAAGATAAACGATTGAGTACTAAAACGGCAGAATTCATCTGGAGGGGCAGTCCAAGTTTGGGTAAAAAAAAAGTTAAATTAACAGATATTTACGGAACATCCTAAAACTATGTTACCAGCTTTGGGCAATTTTTACCCCCCCCCCCATGCGTTGGCAACTGTTGCTCAACTTTAAGATCTAGTTGTTAAATATTTATCAAAAAGATTAATTTTTTATCGAAAAAAAACAATTTTTAACAAAATTCAAGATTTCTGAACCAGAAATTTGAATTTTAAACAAAAAAATATTAATTAAAAAAAAAGATTCATTTACGAACAAAAAGGCGAATTTTCTACAAAATTCAAGAATTCTGAACCCAAAAGTCGAATTTTTGAGTAATTTTTTTTTAATTTTCAAGAAAGCAGTTCCTAGTTCTTAAATTTTTAACCAAAAAGATGCATTTTTAAACAAAAAGATTAATCTTCTGCAAAAAAAACGATTTAAAAAAAAATCGAAGAAACCTTAACCAAAGAGTTGAATTTTCTACTAAAAAAGAAGAATTTTTAAAGAAAAAGGTTGATTTACTACAAATTAAAAAATTAATAAGTTTTAATTAATTGATGAATTTTTAATTAATTTTTCATAATTAATTTAATTATTAATTAATTAATTTAAAAAAAGATTCATTTACCTCGTGGACAACTGTTACTTTGGTTTTGATTATAAACTTTGGTAATAAATCAAAAATTAAAATAAAAAAATGATTTTTGGATTAAGTGTTGAAATTCTGCTTATTGAATTTTATATGCCAGTTAATTCGAGTATTATTGAATTTTGTAACTAAGCAAAGCAAAGTTTAACCCAAAAATGGAATATTTAAACTTTTAATTATAAAAAATTTTAATCATAAAAGAAACTAATTTTCTACCAAATTGTTGATTTTTTTACTAAATTATTCAAGTTTCAAGACAAAATTACGAATTTTCTATACAAAAAATTTAAATTATCTAATAAAAAATATGGAATTTTAATAAAAAAGTTAATTTTATAGCAAAGAAGTAATTTTTCAACTACAAAAAAAAAGGAATGTTCAACAAAACAGTTCAATTTTCAACCAGAGATGAATTTTTAACTACAATTTTGAATTGTCAACCGGAAAGTTAAAACCGAATTGTTACATTTTTAACCAAAAGATGCATTTTTAAACAAAAAGATTAATTTTCTACCGACAAAAACGAATTTTTAACAAAATTCAAGAATTCTCAACCAGAAAGTTTAATTTTCAACTAAAAAAGTTGAATTTGTAAACAAAAAAATTAAGTTACTACAAAGGAGACGAATTTTTAATAAAATTCAAGAGTTCTCAACAAAAAAGATGAATTTTTATGAAAGAAAGATTTTTAGTTTAATTTTATAAGCAAGTAGCTTAACTGTAAAATATAGTTGTTAAATTTTTACCAAAAAGATTAATTTTTTACAGAAAACACCAATTTTTAACAAAATTCAAGAATTCTGAACCAAAAAGTCGAATTTTTGAGATTTTTTGTTTTAATTTTCTAGAAAGAATTTCCTAGTTCTTACATTTGTAACCAAAAAAATGAATTTTCAAACAAAAAGATTGATCTTCTACAAAAAAAAAGATTTTTTAACAAAATTCAAGAGTTCTTAATAAAAAAATTGAATTTTGTACTAAAAGAGATGAATGTTTAAACAAAAAGTTTTATTTACTACAAAGTAAAAATTAAAAAAAAAACTCAAGAGTTCTGAACCAGAAAATTTCAATTTTAAATTAAAAAAAGATTAATAAAAAAATACAGATTCATTTACGATTAAAAAAGGCAAATTTTCAAAAAAATTCCAAAATTTTCAACCAAAAAGTAGAATTTTGGAGACATTTTTTTTAATTTTCAAGAAAGTAGTTCCTAGTTCTTAAATTTTTAACTATAAAGATGCATTTTTAAACAAAAAGATTAATCTTCTATAAAAAAAGATTTTTTAACAAAATCCAAGAGTTCTTATTCAAAAAGTTGAATTTTCTACTAAAAAAGATGTATTTTTGAAGAAAAAGGTTGATTTACTAGAAAGTAAAAAATTAAAAAAGAAATTCAAGAATTCTGAACCTGAAAGTTAAATTTTAACTACAAAAGATTAATTAAAAAAATATTCATTTACTAACAAAAAACACGAATTTTCAAAAAAATTCAAGAATTCTGAACCAACAAGTTGACTTTCCAACTAAAAAGTTGAATTTAATTTTTAAGAAATTAGTAGAACTTTAAAAACTGTTTGTTAAATTTGTAACCAAACAGATGGGTTTGTTTAACAAATAGATTAATTTTCTACCGAAAAAAGAGTTTTAACCAAATTCAAGAATTCTCTGCCAAACAGTTGAATTTAAAAAAAAAAGATGAATTTTTAAACCAAAAGATTAATTAAATAATAAAAAAGCGAATTTTCAATAAGATTCAAGAACTATCAAACAATTTGAATTTTCAACTAAAAGTTTGAATGTTCAACCAAAAAAGATTAATTAAAAAAAATAAGAATAATTTACTACCAAAAGGACAAATTTTTAATAAAATTCAAGAGTTCTCAACCAAAAAGTTAAATTTTTACGAAAGAAAGATTTTTGGTTTAAATTTATAAGAAAGTAGCTTAATGGAATTTTAATCTAAAAAAGATTAATAAAAAAAAACCGATTCATTTACGACCAAAAAAGGCGAATTTTCAACAATATTCAAGAATTCTGAACCAAAAAGTAGAATTTTTGAGAATTTTTTTTTTAACTTTCAAGAAAGTAGTTCTTAGTTCTTAATTTTTAACTAAAAAGATGCATTTAAAAAAAAAGATTAATCTTCTATAAAAAAATTTTTTGTTAACAAAATCCAAGAGTTCTTATTCAATCAGTTGAATTTTCTACTAAAAAATATGTATTTTTGAAGAAAAAGGTTCATTTACTAGAAAGTAAAAAATTTCAAAAAAATTCAAGAATTCTGAACCAGAAAGTTGAATTTTAAACTAAAAAAGATTAATAAAAAAATGATTAATTTACTACCAAAAAAGACGAATTTTCAACAATATTCAAGAATTCTGAACCAAAAAGTTGACTTTCCACATAAAAAAGATTACGTTTTAAAAAATAAGAATAATTTACTACCAAAGGAACAAATTTTCAATGAAATTGAAGATTTCTCAACCAAAAAGTTGAATTTTTAAGAAAGTGAGAAAATTTTTCTTTAATTTTTAAGAAATTAGTACAATTTTAAAAGCTATTTGTTAAATTTTTAACCAAACAGATAACCAGATTTAACCAAATTCAAGAATTCTCTACCAAACAGTTGAATTTTAAAAAAAAAAGATGAATTTTTAAACCAAAAGATTAAGTGAATACCAAAAAAGGCGAATTTTCAAGAAGATTGATGAATTATCAAATAACAGGTTGACTTTTCAACTAAAAAAGTTGCATGTTCAACCAAAAAATATTAATTAAAAAAAAAGAATAATTTACTATCAAAAGGACAAATTTTTAATAAAATCCAAGATTTCTCAACCAAAAAGTTGAATTTTTAAGAAAGAAAGAAAATTTTTATTTAATTTTTAATAAATTAGTTCAACTTTAAAAACTATTTGTTAAATCTTTAAACAAAAAGATTCATTTTCTAAAAAAAAAAGTTTCTAACCAAATTTAAGAATTTTATAACAAAAAGTTGAATGTTTAAATGAAAGGATAAATTTTTAAACAATAAGTTTAATTTACTACAGAAAAGAGGAATTTTCAATAGCATTCCATAATTCTGAACCAAAAAGTTAAATTTTTAAGAATGAAAGATTTTTCTTTAATTTTGAAGATATTAGTTCAACTTTAAAACCTACTTGTTAAATTTTAAACCATATAGACCAGTTTTTAAATAAAAAGATTAATTTTGAACAAAATTCGAGAATTCTCAACGAAAAAGTTGATTTTTCAACTAAAAAAGATTATTTTTAAACAAAAAGATCAATTTGCTACAAACAATAATAATAAGAACATTCAAGAGTTCTGAACTGAAAGCTGAATTTTAAACTAAAATAGATTAATTTTCGACCAAAAAAGAGGAGTTTTCAATAAAATTGAAGAACTCTTAACAAAAAGCTTGCATTTTTAAGAAGACAAAAAGTTTTTTTTTTAATTTTGAAGAAATTAGTTCGACTTTAAAACCTACTTGTTTTTATTTCTTCAGAAAGGTGCATTTTTATGTTTAACGAAAAAGTTAATTTACTTGCAAAGATACCAATTACAAACAACATTCAAGAATTCTAACAAAAAGGATCACTTTTTAATAAAATTTAAGAATTCTCAACTAAACAGTTGCATTTACAACTAAAAATACAAATTTTGAAACGAAAAGATTAATTTGCTATCAAAACCATTCATCATATAAAAACCTTTCATTTTCATGGTGAAACCATACAAAAACCATAAAAAATTATGGTTTTTTGCGTTTAACTCAGACAATATGCAAAATTAAAAAAAATGGTTTAGACAAAAGTTGCAGATCGCATTAAAATACATATTTTTTGTTCAAAGAATTTTTTTCTACGAGTGATAGTTTCCGAGAAAATTAGAGATAAATCGATTTCCGGTCACAGGGGTTCCTTCCCGCCCCTACGAGGCGTTGGAAAAGGGGTA
>JAWWLR010000158.1:57548785-57567413 GCA_035041075.1 Acraspis erinacei | reverse complement strand
AAAATAAGTTTATGCATGTTTTTTAATTTTTAAATTGGTTTTTATTTTTAAAATAATAAAAACCTTATTTTAATTACAAAAAAATATTTTTTAATTTAATTTTTTAATTTTTTCATTGAATATCTGGCACTGAGGAGGACCCCTATCTGCGGTCGAAACGTTTTCCAATTTTAACGTGTTAAGAAATGCATGGTTTATAATTAAGTACATTTATAAGACCCTAATGCCAATATAAAAAATTTCTGCACAATAATTGTTCTATTAGTGTTTGGTTTCTTGTAAATTCATCTTTATGGGTAGAAAATTAATCCTCTTGATTGAATTTTAAATGCTTGGTTAAAAATGGAACTACTTTGTAGAAAAATAATTATCTTAATTGAAAATCCATCTCTTTGGTTAAAACTTGTACTATTCTGTTAAAAATTCATTCTTTTAGTTGAAAATTAAAAATCAATTAAAAATTCACCAAATTCGTTGAAAATGTATGTATTTTGTTGCAAATTCCTATTTGTCGGTAGAAAATTAATTTTTTTGCCTAGAAATGTAATTACTTGGTTGAGATTGAAAATAAATGTGTTAAAAATTTATTGTATTATTTGAAGATCTATCTCTTCCCGTGTGAAAAAATGTTCTGGCGCTGGCCTGGCTAGCCCCAGTCCAGACCGTCTGATCGGCCCTTAGGTATGACTGGTCAGCCTTGAGTTACTGGCCGTCTGACAGTTTGTGAGACTTGATCGACAAAATCTAGTAGACATCCTTTAACTTTTTCAAAATATCTCAAAAAAATTTACAAAACCAAAACCTGGGTCAGACCAGATTGTCAAGGTGTTAAGAAAAAAGTCTTGCTTTGATAGTACGAATTTCTTATTTTCTATCATGTTAAATACCCTGTCACTTTTTGAAATATGTCCGGACAACATTTGCTGATCCAACTTAAGATTTTTTTCTTGACTCGCTAATCAGCGCCAGATCTGGTCCAGGCCAGACCTTCCAGACTATCTGATTTAGATAAATCCAGACTTGGGCCACACTTGTAACCAGACTGCCAGGATATTTTTTTACACGGATTTGGTTAAAAATGTAATAATTTTGTTTTTTTTCTGTTTGTTTAAAACTCAATTATTTCTACTAAAAATTTCACTATACCATTTTTTAAAGAAAATAGATCGTTTTTAGTTTAAAATTGAACTATTTGTTTGAAAGTTAAATTTGGTTGTTGTAAATTAATTTTTTTGGATTGGAAATTGATATTTTCTGGTAAAAAATTCAATTATTTTTTAGAGAATTCGTAATTTTTTGTTGGAAATTCATGTCTCTTGATAGGAATTTTATCTTTTCAAGTTAAAAATACACCCGGTTGGTTAAAACTTGATATGTCTAGATTGACGATTCAACTATTTGGTTGAAAATTGTTAATTTTCGGTTAATTAAAATCTTTTTTAGTTGAAATACCAACTATGAAATTATACAATTTTGTTAAAAATTGAACTAATTTGTTTAACATTCGTCTTTCGGGTTAGAAATTGTATCCTTTCGGATTAATTTAAAAATCAACTATTTTAGCTAATTGTGATAGTACACACAGTTTTCTCATATCTTATACAAACTCCGTGAATGTCAACAACTAATCAAAGTAAATCACGTACAGTAATAATTGCAAAAAAAAATTGTTATTACCCCAACGGATTATTAATTATTAGATTATTATGATTTAGGTAAAATAAAAAATTAGCCCTTACGTCTAGTGCCTGAAAGCCAACCAGCAGGTGATAATAATTATTTGAATAATTGACAAGATTCTCACAAAAAAATATCACACATAAAATTTATTAGATAATTCATAAAATAATAAATTTTTCTGATTTCCAGAGGTAAACCTTGTGCAAATAATTTCCAAATATCCTAAAATACAAAATATTACTCTTAGCATTTATTATTTGTGTCATTAATTTCAAAAATACTAGTAGGAAGACACGATACAAATAGAAATTGTTTAACAATTGCAGAACATGTTAAGAGAAACAAATTATTTGTAAAATTTATCAATGAAATTTATTCCTTGAAGATTCCATAAGAAGTGAGATAAACTTTTATTTACAAAATATTAATCACAAGCCTGATAACAGGTACATTTCCCTCCAATTTTCTTAAATTAAGCTTATCCTATAATAAAGCTAATTACAAAGTTTTTAAACATATTATGTAAACTAATTTTTTTAACAATGCTGTTTTTCTAACTTCTTAGGACGGAAGCACCACTAAAGCGAAAATAACCCTTCGCTTTATTTGAAAATAAAATGTTTTGTCATCCTTATTTTTTTAATGCATTTTATTTCTTATCATTTACATTTATTCTTACAAAAATTCATAAATATAAATACTAAATAATAATTTCTGCACCGACAATTTTCAGAAATAACACATCTTTTGCCCCTAGACTTAAAACATTGCTTAAAAGTGCACAAATATTTAAAAATATTTTCGCAACTTAAAAGCACATGATACACGATCAAAAATCTGTTTTAAAATATTGCCTTTCTTAAGCCTATAGACGCTTTAAAATAGATAAATTAATAATAATAATAATAATAAATCTGTCAAATAAAGATCAAAATCAAAAGAATAATAATATTTGTTTCAAATCCTCATATTTAATCAAAGTATTTATCATCATAATTTATTTATTTTTCTTTATTTTTTACTATTTTTCTTTATTATTTAATTAATTAAATTAAACTAACGTATATTATCTTTTATTTTACTTTTATTTCTAATTATTTACTTATTTCATTTCGTATTAATTATTATTTTTATTATTAAATTACTTAATTAATTACATTAATTTATTTTATGTAATATTTGTTTTTTATATATTATTTTCATCTATTTCTTATGTATTTTTTTCAAACTTTTTCTGGGGTGAACCCGGTTCTTCATTATCATTTTTTATTATTTATTGAATATAGTTATTATTATGTATTACTATTCAAAGGTCAGGGGCTATTCAAAAACCACGTTGCCCATATCCTTCTTTTATTTTGTTTAAAGAACTCCTCTTTCCCCCCTTTTTTTCAAGAAGCCTTGCCTTTCCCCCTTTTTTCCTTTGAATGCGAACTGAATTAATAGAAACTAATAAGAAAACCCAACTAGTTTCATTAAAATTTAATTATTTTTAATTTAAAAGTTTACTATTAAAATTTTATTTCAAAGTTCATCCCTTTTAGTTGAAGATTTCACTAGTTGGTTGAATTAAGAACTACTTTGTTAAATATTTATTATATTGGTTGAAGATTTAAGCAATTACTTGAAGAATAATTATTTGTACTGAATTTATAAATAAATATAGGCAGCCGTAATTTTTAGATTCTGCGTATATTTATTTGTAAATTAAAATGTTCCCCAGACGTAAAAAGAATAATTTTTTCTTCTTAAAAATTATTTTCTGAAAAAGAAACTATTCTATTATTGATTCAAAATTGTTGCACTACTTTTCTATAAACTCATTTTATTACTTAAGGATCCGTCTCTTTGGTTGAAATTTTTATTTGATTTATATTTCGAAAATTCAACTTCTTGGTTGTACTTTATTCAAAGTTCTTTTCGTTTGTTGAAGATTCATAATTTTAGTTAAAAATTTAATTATACTGATAAAAATTAAACTATTTTGTTGAAAATTCAATTAATTTTCTTAAAGTTAAATTATTTATTTGGAAATTCATATTTTTTGTTAAAAACCTGAAACTTTGGTGAAGAAATCAATTGCTTTGTTGAAAATTTGTCCTTTTGGATTGAAAATTAAAATGTCTTCTAAAAATTCGTCGTTTGGGTTCAAAATTTAACTTTTTGGTTGAAAATTCAACTCTTTTTAGCTGCAATTATATATTTTTTGTTTAAAAATTTGACCATTTGACTAAAAGTTTATCCTTATAGGTTAAATTTAAACTACTTGGTTAAAATTCAACTATTTTGTTGGGTTTCAATTATTTTGTAAAATTCATCTTGTTTAGTCGAAAATATAACTTTTTGTTTCCAAATTATCCTTTTTGTTGAAAATGCTTCCCTTTTGCTTGAAAGTTCAACTATTTTGTTAAAAACTTTTTGGTGAAAAAGTCTTGTGTTTGGTTTGAATATTCATATTTTTTGGATGAAAAACACACCTTTTTCTTTTAAAGTTTTGGGTAATAATGGAACTCTCTTCTAAAAAATGCGCTGCTTTCGCTTGAAGTTTGGGATTTTGGTTGAAAATGCAACTAATTGCTGTTAAAGTTAATTCTTTGTGATTCAAAAATTCGTTATTTTAGTGGAAAATTCAACTATTCGGTTAAAAAAATTCGTTTCTTTTGCTTCGAAGGTCAACTATAAGACTGTAAATGCAATCCTTTATGGTAAAATTAATTTGTTTATTAAAAAGTAACAAAATTGATTATATATTTATATATCTTGTATTTTATTATAGGCGTTCATCAAATAATATCGAAAATGAAATTTTTACTCAAGTGGGGTGTGGGGGTGATCGTATTTGTGATGTCACAATTTGGATTCAAGTTCTGTGTGATGCTTTGTCACGAAGAACGTAAGGGATGGAAAAAGATTTTCAATAAAACAGGGCGTCCTTTTTAAACGGCCCTTAATAGTAATTTTTGTTAGTAATATTATACACGAAGTACAGGGGGAATTTGTCTTGGCCGGCGATGTGAAAAGTGTGCAGGGTGTGGATGTACAAATAGTTTGTTTGGACCAGGTGCATAGTGCAATGTTTGTCCTTGTGGAACAGACTGTAGTTGTGAATAATAGTACGGATGTTGATAGATTGCATTCGCGTGATGTAAATCTTCCCCAATTATTAACTTAATCCAATTATAATACCCGTTCCGCTCATTTACACGTATAAAAACATCAGGCTTAGGTGGACCTGGTAGATCGGTTCCAGAAAAAATAAGAACACCAATAAGTCTACCATCCGAAACTAACGCAGAACCATCATCCTCATGGGTACATCCGTTTACTCTATCCTGACTAAAAGTACAGAAATTGTTCTTAGTAATTCTATATCCAATCTTTTCTAGGATTGCGGTACAACCCATCTGGCTATATATTGGTATCTCCGTTGCTCGCAGTTTGCTGAAACGAGAGAGGAGATAAATTTTTATATTATAAAACAAACAAATTGTTAGACTTTAGAATCTCGATATAAGATGGAATTAACCTAATTAAATTTACCAATTGCTGATATATACTTTTAAACATATAGTATTATTTTATACTGGTAATCATGAATCTAACGTTGCATTCGCAGTCAGCCAAGTTGCATTGGGCTAACTCTCCGATGCAACGAATTGTGCGGTTATGTCACCAATATCACACAGTGCCACTCAAAATAGGCCTCTCTCAGATACAGCCTTGGTACAGTTGGGAGTGTCAATAGGAACGAACCAAGGGTACGAAAAAACCAAGGGTACGACAAAGGGTACGAAAGGGTACGATCAGGCAATGGCCCCGAACAAACGCAAAAAACTCGTTTTAAATGGTCGGAACAGTTCCAAACAGACATCCTTACATGTTGGCAAGGAAGCTCTCCTGCGCGAAGAGGATACATGAAGAAGTTACATGAACGCTAGGTCCATATGCACCTGGAATATGCTCGTAGCGGATAATGTCAACATGAAAACTAGAAATACAAAAGTCCACCAAAAATTCTTTTTCCCCTGATTTGCTCTCTGAAAATGTTGATCTCTGGAATCTGAAATGTGTAGTTTACGAGAAGGCGTATTGCATAGCTTCAGTTTAAAATTAACACGGCGAGACAGCACGCATCATATGCTCAGTGCGTGATTAGCTACATAAAATCAAATAAAAAGTTCACACCAAAAGTTAGGGCACTTGCTCGAAACTTGCAGAAAGCAAATCACACGCTGAACAAGTTTAAACTGTCGAACATCAACCAGCACGAAAAGTAAAGTGGATTCAGGAAAATTCCACCTTTTGCAATCATCATTCCCGTCTATTCAACAAAACTTCATGTGCCGTTGAAAGTTCGCCTACTCGAGAAAAGACTCAAGTCTTCTAAGAACAACTATATGGAGATACTCATCTACTAAATGAAGACCCTGCAGATATCTCACTGTTTCGTAACTTTTTACAGAGGCAACTGTTGCAACGTCCAGAAGAGGAGTATCCACTGATTACTGCTAAAGAAGTGAAGATATTTATGTGTAGAAATAAGAACTTTTCGTCGGCAGGGCCAGCTGAAATAAAGAAATTTCAGTCGAAGAAGTTTACTTCTACGCACTAATATCTAGCTCGTATATACATATACTACTTTCTTAAGCGGAGAACAACCAAACAACTACTGGCTCATAGCTTGTTTAAAAACCAGCTACAGTATGGGTTGCAATAGTTGAACAACGTTGATGCAAGAGAGGGCTGGAAAGATGCAGGGAGGACCTGCTAATAGACAGGTGTATTTTCCAGGATTCCATTACGCATCGACGCAAACTGGCCATGGCTTCGATTGTCTACCGAAAGTCATTAGATAACATGAACCATGAGATACTCATTAAGCTCCCTGCGTGCCTAGATGTGCATTCAAAAGTAGTGAGATGTATCAAATTCGAACGATCTTATTCCTTCGTGGCGGACTAAGTTTGTCTTAACGTCTGGCAAAAGACAAGTGACTACCAGATATGTTACATATTAGACGTGGTTTTTCCAAGAAGAATCTCAAAGCCCGATACATTTCTGCATCTCCTTCTTGCATCTATCTATTCTACTCCTAGGCAAAAGCTCTGAATATCCATGTGTCCTGCCGAACAGAATTGAGATTAAGGTCAACCACCTTTTATACATGGACAAATTTAAACATTTTGCTTCCTCGAAAGAGAACCTTAGCATCCTCGATGCGGCGGTAAATATGTACTCTACAGCGATTGGCATGAGCGTCCACCTAAACAATGGAAGACTAGAAAACAGTTCATCGCGTGAGTATTTGGATGCTAAATCATAGGTAGAAATATTATTCAACAGCTTGGTAATGGAGAAACATACGCATATCTTGGAATACCGTAAGCGGGAAACCAAAATGTGCGTGTCTTAATAATGGCCATTGAAAAAAAGTATTATCAAATTCTCAGAAAATATGGGCTTCGGAATTATCTGGGAAGCATAGGATCCAGGCAACCAATATTCTGGACATTCCTATACTGCTCTACACGTTTGGTGCAGTGAAATGGAATGGCGATGATTTGAAGCGACTTGACCGAAGCACGCGCAAGATAATGCCGCTCCATCGAAGAAATAATCCTAGATCATTCGTACCTCGTATATACCTCCCTCAAGATAAAAGGGGTAGAGGTTTGCTAAACTTGGAGTTTCTTTATCGAAGAAAGTTTCTGGCTACAGCCTGCTTCGTTATAAAAAGAACAGATTGTCTAATGCGTTTCATGCATGACTATCAAATCGTCAATGCTGCGACGTTTCTATATAGTGCCGCAGATTGGGCCGCAGGGAGCTTGGTCTCTCATATGATTCCAGCGACACTACACATAGCCTAGCATGCATACAGTTTTTTATGCTTAACAGTCAGGGTAGGTCGACTCCCATAGGGAAAAACGGACCCGTCACGAACTAGGGCGCGCGGGCCAAGAGGCTGTGAGGGGTACAGAAATATTTCACTGCCCGACACAGATGGCGTTAGTTCAGTTTTGAAAACGGGTTGCGGGGTGCAGAGGGAGCAATGGCCACATGCATTGCCGCCATAATGTTCAGTAGGATTGCAAGGAGTTTGAAGAAAAGCAAAGAAAACTTTACAAGTATATCTAATGTTTTGATGATGATTCGTTATAATAAAAAAGAAGTGTTTCTGGTGTCACTCGTGTGGAAAACTAGGAATCTTGCCGAAGCATATGCATGTACACGTGCACCAACACATGGATACTGCTTAGTTTCTCTGTCCGACAGAGATGGCGCTGAAACACGGGTCCGAATTTTCCCACGTAGTCAACCAATCCTGATCCACTCGTTCATGGTCAGATGAAGCTCATCCACCAAAGGACCTATAATTTTATTTGTTCTTTTTTATACCAATAAATGCCGCTTTGTATCTTGTTAAAATTATAAAATTTTTACAATTTCGGTAATTTCTAAGAAATGACCTACAGCAGGACCTAAAAGTGTGCGGTGGAAAATTTAATTTATTTTATAAACAGAATTTCCTGGTTTATAACGCAATCTTTTTTTCAACCCCCTTTTACCCTATTTCTCTTTTGTTTAATTAAAATTTTATCCGAATTTTTAGAACCCAAAGAAAAAGGTTAAAGGTAAAAGGATTTCGTTAAAAATGAATCTGGCATGAAAATCCATGTTGAATAGTGAAAAAGTTGACTGTTTCTCGGAAGAAACGGATGACAGGTCGATTTTCATGCCGCAAAGGGAAGTTCGACAGATAATCAACAAGTGTTGGGTGCAACGATCATAGGAACATACCACTAAACTGTCCTATTGAAATTTCTTAGTTTCGAACCTGCTGATCAACAATAATATTGACAAAATCCAGAAATGTCTAGATAACCTCCGGTGAAGCACACAATATTTTTACTTTAGTATACTCAAATAACTCTCAGAACAATCTAATTTGAAGTAGTGAAGCTCAAAAAGGTCAGTTTAGTTTGGTTTTTATTGTTCTGGTCTGTGATCAGCCTCCATGATCACATTTTGGAGCGATTTCGAAGGGTAATGTGCATTATTTTCGTATCGAGTACAGCTAATGTATCAGAATACGGTAACAACATGTGCACATAAGCCAAAGTTTCCTGCGCCATATTGTTAAGTACAATAGTAGCTTTGGATAGAATCAGGGTCATTTTAATCTTAAGCGTCATGTTCCATTTCGTCAATAGGCACATATGAAATCTAAAGTTGATGTTTGGTTGCATTACGAAATCTTGAAAAGACTCTAACTTGTATCAATCTTCGCTCTGATATCGTCTGCCTAAATGCTGATAGCTTAAGCGCATCCATTTCTAAACATTTCTGGCTTGCAGGTTTTCCTCTTCTATGATAACTTGAATAACATTCACCTCCTGAGCTCTTTGTAGCAATTTTCTAGCCAGTCCTGCATTCGCACCTTTCAAATCAATTCGTGCATGGTATCCGCCTTAATGCAGTATTAAGCTTTTGTACATTAGAAACATTTCTAAATGGCTATGTTTTCGAAAAAATTGTTGCTCTGCAATAAAGGGCGTGCATATATAGTGATGAATATGCTGCTGAACTGGAATTTGCAATTCGTCGAACATTAGTCCATCCTTGAGGAACTATTGTTAATGAAGCGTGATCTATCTTGCCTAATATTAAAGGTATTGACACAGACTGTAAATAATAGTTGCATGATTTGTAATGGTGTACGTCATATACAGGCTTTTAGTTGAATGCAGAATCAACGTTTTTGTATTACCAAATAATTATATTACGGAAGATGTGAAATCTTGCTAACACTACTAAGATGATCCAGGCTTCATTTCGTTGCCGTTATGGCCTGGATTGCGCTTCATTATAAGGCCCTACATTATAAACGGTCAGAAATTTTTTTCAGGGACTTCGCAGCGTGGCAATGAATTCTACGAGATTTTATGACAAACATAGTTTTACAGCTAAAGAATTTTACTCTATTTCTCCTATAACCAAGGAACAGTTACTTGAAATTCTAAGTTCTCGGGATCCATTAACCTTTCAAGGTGACCATAAGTACGTAACAAAAGAGGAGCTTTTTATATTCTTATGCAAGTTGCGACCGATGATTTCTTAAAGTCGATGTTTCCATGTTCAAGGATACAAACTGTAAATTTCGGTATCGCCGCTGCTAAGCATTCCTTGATGGTACGATTCGTACCTAGCAATATTGGCTTTGATTCTATTACGGCAGACCAATAAATCGAATAACATGCAACCGACTTTGCAAATGGGCTGTACAATCCGAATCCAGATATTCTGAGAATGATAGTGTACATTGACGGTACCTACAGTAACATTTAAAAGATTAGCAACTTTCAAACCCTGCGTCAGTCATATTGTATGAAAAAAGGATTTTTTACTGATAGTGTCACCAAATGGATTTATCCTCGATATTCGTGGACCATATTTCTCAGAGAGCAGAATATGGCGATGTTGTTCTGCTTTGGAATGAGTTTGAAAAAAATGAAGATAGGCTGGGCGAGTGGTTCTTTGAAGGGTGAATTATCGTGCTTGACAGCGGCTATCTAGAGGCGTCAGAGTTATTTAATCAATTTTCGCATCAATTCAGCTAGAAGGTGCAAATGCAGGACTGGTATTCGAATTTTTAAAAGACTTGACTGTTAGAGTTTATCAGGACAACTTAGCTCCAGGATACATCAAAGATTAGCTGCAAAGATAGGAGCAGGAAGAGCTTCATTTGGAAGTTTTCGAAATCGCTTCACAATGTGATCCTGGAGGCTGATCACAGACCAGAACAACAAAACGCAAACTAAACTGATTTGTTTGAGCTTCCCTATTTCGAATTAGATTTTCCATGAAAGCTACTTGGTTATGCAAAACTAAAAATATTTGGTGCTTCACAAGAGGTTATCTAGCAATTTCTAGAGCTTCTGAAATACTATTATTGATCAGCAGGTTCCAAATTACAAAATGTCTGTCGAACAGCCAAGTGAGGATGACTTGTGAGCTTTGCGGCAAACAGTTACCACTTCAAATTTTATACTTTGTAATACTATGCAAGAAGGAAATTTAGTGCTACACTGATGGCTAACGTTTTATTTTCCGACCTGCGGACCTTGATATTATTAATCAGCAAATCCGAAACTACAAAATATCGGTCGGACAGCTTAGTGGACTATCCCTAATTGCGTTGTGGAACACTTGTCTTCAAACTTAAGTTTTTAACATTGATTTTTGTGATCAGAAGACCAAAAACTATAAAATATCTCAGTTTGGAAAGATTTCACTGGGACCTTTCTTCAGTACTTTTTGTGCGAGGTCCTTTTCTTTTGTTAAAAATGTTTTGAAAGTGTGATTGAAAATTAATCTTTTTTGTGAAGGATTCAGCTATCTTTTTGTTTAAATTCGTCTTTTATGAACTCAATTGTTTTTAATATACAATACAACCTTTTTGTTATTGAAATATTAACTACTCATTTTTCATTAAGAGTACATCTTTTTCCGTTACAAATGGAACTTTTTGGTTGAAAAGTCATTCTTTCTGTTTCAAAATTAAACTACGTGTTTAAAAATTCATTCTCTTATTCGAAAATTCAACGATTTGGCTAAAATATCTTATTTCTTCTTTAGAATTTTTCCTGAGTAGAAAATTTGACTCTTTAGTTGAAAACACTTCTTTTCTTTTTTTGTAAGTCAGCCAGTTTTTATTTAAATTGTCGATAATTTTTTATTGTAATATATTACATCGGATATGACAATTTTAAATTTTTTAGGACCGTTTTCATAGTGTATGGAGCGATTGAAAAAAATGTTGAAAATGTGTCGGGCTGGGACTTAATGGCTTAATTAAAAATTTATATTTTTTGTTAAAAATTCAACTATTTGGTTTACAATGATTCAATTTTATTCAAAATGCAATATTTTTAATTGAAATATTAGGAGCTTTAAGCTTTTTAAATAATAGTATTTAATATAGTACTCAAACTAATTTAATTTCAAAAAATTAATGCCATTATATAGGCGAAAAGATCTGACACATGTTAGACCCCTGATCTGAAGAGAATAATAATTCACTATACTTGTAAATAAAATTAAATATTTCATTGGTATACGAACCTCCGATTATTTGGTCATTTCCATTATAAGGAAAATCTCTGATTCCAGTAGTTACATTTGGTCTAAAGATATAAGCACCAGAAGCCCGACCGTTATCTCCTGCCATCCACTTTCCTGGGTATTTACTCACCACTCCCTCATAGTAATAGATTGCTTGTGTTAGTTTAAATACTCGTTGTATTTTAGATTCAATAAAAACTTGCCCAGTTTTGTCAACACTGATGCTATATGCCTAAAAAATGAGCATGCTACTAAGAGTGATGGAAACGGCTAGGTGGAAATTCTTGAATTGTCGAGATCTCGAATTTTAAGCAGAGACGTGCGCGGTTACTACTCGGATGGGTGACCGTTAGATATTCTTGCTTAGTCGACTTTGCAATGCATTTAACTAAGGTTTGATCTACAGTCAAATTAGTCTGTCGGTAACTGTTTGTGTTTAGGAGTTTTGGTTAAAAAAGGATGAACATTCAAGTATTAAAAAAATACAAACAGTGGTGGTTTAGCATTTCCAAAACGGAACTTTTTCTTATTCACTTAAAACAAAAAGTAAATATCGTTGTTTTATTTAAGTGAAAAGAATAATAATATTTTATATCAAATAAAAATTTCAAATAAGTTGACAAAAGAATAATTTCATTACCAATTTTTCAAATACGACTGTTTTGCCTAACAAATTTGACAGCTCTTAAACATCGCCACGGTCTTTAAAGATAAATTGTAGTCTATCGATTGTGACAACGCAAAGTTTCCGATGGAAAATTTCCAACAGAAAATTCTAAGCAGGGATGGAAAAGTGTAAGACCTGATTTAATTTACTTGGCAGCTTGCTTTGATTTTAGGGCATATTTTACGTACAAGAATTTAAAATAGTCCAGAGTGGAATTAAAATTCTCTCCCTCTCTGTCTAATTCACTTAAGCTCTTAACAAATAATAGTTAGAAGTAGAGATAGCGAAATGTTTTTTGTTATTTACCTTATTTGATGCATGACTATTTGAATTTTCAGTTAAAGTGTCCACCTGAAGTCTCTTTTTCTGTTCATTCATGCTAACATAATATGACAAATAACCCAAAGGAGGTATTCCAGTTGCCAAAAATACAAGTTCATATGAAGCAGAGGTTTCCCGACCAGGAATTCCATTAATTGTTCTCGAAATGGGTACTATTTGTATTACGACTTCGTTTCCTGGAAGAATTTTTATTTTATGGTGAATAAGATGGATGATGTCCGCAGAGTTTATTTTTAATTATAAATTATACTCTTAGTGATATCAAGGAAACGATCCCCACTAGTTAACTTGCGTTTGTTGAGCGTGAACCAGTCAGCACGACTCTATCAATGCCGCCACTCGCCTGCGTGACGACTAGTGCGCCACCACCGAAGCGACGTCCATAAAAGCACGGTCTGCGGTCTGTGTGTCATTACTGATACACCAAAATTGAAGCGACAAAGTAAAGTGCCAGGACGAGAGCAAGGGTTCATTAAAAGACGATGGTGCATGGCTCGCTTCTCTGAGCGATAGTAGCCACACTAATTTGATTCGTGCCACGGCAAAAAATCAAGATCCTGACCAAATCCGGGGGCCTGAAAGAGGACAAAATTATCCCTTCCAGGATCCAACAACAAACCAACGTCACCTAAGAAGCAGGCGCCAAGAGATATTCATTACAATGTATATACAGCTAAAAATACAGCTCGCTATCGGAAACTGAGGAGGACGAAGACCCAATGGACCTAGGAACACCTCACACCAATGAGAATTCCGTGAGACCAGAAGAAGGACAAGATGAAGTGACGGAAAAATCGACTAAGAAGTTACGCATCCCACTCGTTGTATTTACAAGAGCGATAACAAACTACCAGGAAACCTTAGAGCAAATGCAAGGCTACACGGAAAGTAAAACTGCTAGGATGATAGTGACAAAAGGACTGTTAGTATAAGTTGTCTCATTCAGTGATTACAAGCACCTGAAGAAGGAGCTTGATGATAACAAGATAACCTGCTTCACTCGCACCATTATCGGACAAAAGCTTAAACTGCTAGTGCTTATAGGACTCCCCAACCTCCCTCTTCAGGATGTAATGAATGACATTAAAACTCAAAGAGTTAAATTTGAATGCAACAAGATACCTTTACTAATAAGAAACGTAAAGTTCAACCCTAGTGATGAAAACGAAAGTGATCAAGTGAAGAAACCAGTGCTTGAAGACAACATCTATCATCCCAGCTTTTTGATAACAGTGGGACTAGATACATACCTAAAAATAGTTAGGAACATAAGGTAAGTGTGTTCGGCAAAAGTGTACTGGGAAAAGTTGAAAAATACCAAGATAGCTACCCAGTATCGAAGGTACCAACAATTTACACAAGGTTCGACGTGGTGCAAAAATAATTCAAAGTGCGTGTAGTGTGTCGAAGAACATCTCACCTCTATGTGCGAGAAAACGAAAGCAGCCCCTGCGAGGGTGAAAATCAAACCGCTTGATTTTCCAGTTTTATCTCCTGAAGGCCAAACGTGCCTTTGAACAACTTAAAGAACTTTAAAAATTTTGAATTTAAAACCAAAATAGTTAGGCAGAGAAAGTGGGAGAAGTAGATTTATGTTTTTATTTACTAAGTCTAAACCCACTCCTTGTCAGTATCTTTAATACCTGTATTCAACTAAGCTACTTTCCTGACTTTTTGAAAATCTCACATTTCAGTTCTTCACAAAAAAAGACTAGGATCCATACCAACCAAACAGCTACAGTCCCATTAGTCTTGCTAATACAATAATCATTATCACCTCTCAGACATAATTCTTCTCTAGGAAAATTTAATTATGATCCCTTACAGAAAAATGCGATCTCGAAAGACTTTCTCATGAACTAAGTCACCCAGGGCGTGGACCAACCTATAACCTCATTTCGAACCTACTAAGCCCTTTCCTCTCCTGTCTGTTACGATACTTATATTTCTGTAAAGATTGTAAAAAGTGCATTTCCTTTGAACTAACATAGAAATAAATAACAATCATTAAGGAGATTTACTCATAGGGCGGAAGGTTCTGCCGCCCTGTCGTGTTCTTTGGGCAAAATTCCTAAAAATCAGAAGCTGTTCTGCAGGGACTGAACTGACGAAAAGCTCCGGACATTGAGGCCCTAATGCAAAATTAACAGCAGTGAAACACAAAGTATCAAACGGATTTGACGTTCTTCAAACTTTGGATGATGCAGAAATCACAACAGACGGAGCAGGAGGAAGCAGAACAATTGATGACTGAAAATCAAAGCAAAAGGAACAGACCCCTGCAAGAAGAATCCAACAGCATGGAAAGTAACTCCGCACGGACAAAGGAGATCAAAGTAACAATGCTGCGAAGAAGGGAAAAATACCACCTATCATACTGGACGACGCAATAAAGGATTTTGTGATACTCATAAACACCTTACAAGAACTAACTACTAGAGAAATACCTGCTAAAAAGAACACAAGATCGACAAAAACTAAAATATATCTAAAGTGCATGGAGGACCACCAAAGTATTAAGGATCTACTTGTTAAAAATGAAATCTCATTCCACAATTATTCAGCAAGGGTAAAAACACGAAAAATCTCATCATACACGGATTAGAGCACTTTGCTTTCGAAAACGTGAAACACAGCCTCGAAAAGCAAGGATTACGAGTTGAAGATGTGATTGTGAAGCTGAAATCAGAAGAAGCAGCATAGTGGAATCGACTCTACCTCGTAACCCTCCATAAGGACGCAAAACTGCAAGATGCTTTTAAAATAAAGGCAGCTTGCTATATGAAGATTAGATGGGAACACTTCTAAAATACCAAAATGGTCCGAAGTACCAAAATGGTTCTACCAAGGACTACGCAATCCATAAATCTACCTTCAAATGCCTACTACCACCGGCTGTACCTAGATCAACGAAACTCAACGACAACAAAGAATCATACAGAAGAGAATCCGGGAAGTATGCTGAACTGGAAACTGAGGATATAAGGAACGTATTCCAAGAAATCAATCGAATTTGCAACTTAGGTTAGCTACTTAAAATATCCCTTAAACTTACAGATAAAAGGTTAACATGCAAGAATGCTTTTGGAAGATTACAAGCACCAAAGAAGCTAGCTGTTGAACTTGATGGTTAGTGACAAAAATTCAAATTTTTTCAAAATTACCCACTGGAACGCAGTTCGGCTAGAAAATAGAACGCACGATGTACATAATCGCCTCCAAAAATATGAGGTAGATATATTATTTGTTGGAGAAACTTAGTTTCAGCAACACATTGCTGATTGTCAAAGAATTATCTCTGACTTTTTCAAAATCCCAAGCATAGACAATTTGAAGAAAATAACGCACAAAGAACTAACTAAACAAATCAAAAATATTGTTAATAACAAAAGCACCTGTCTGTTTGTCATAAAGAAGGAAAGGATCCACAACAGCTAAACAACTGCAGACCGATTAGTCTTCACAATACAATTTGCAAAATCTTTGAAAAGATAATATTGATTTGCGTAAAATATTACCTCGAGAAAAACGGCAATTGAAGAAAACATCCTGCAGCTGTTTTCTTTTACGAATGAAACTTTTGATATTGCCTGGAATACAATACTTCTCAGAGAGCTAATAAATTAAAATTTTCCGAAAGGACACTCTCAGAGTAGAACCCCAACCGATCAGGTGTACTCAAAGCAAGATTTTCGGACCATTCTTCTCTATTATCTGCATAAACAAAATCCCTGAGGTCGCCTAAGTTTTAATTGGACAGTTTCGTAGACGACACCGCCCTGTTTAGTTCCTCCTGAATAGTTCAAAAAATATTAAAACTATTTAACAAAGCTCTTGAAGTCTTTAAAGCATTGGCTATACTTTATAGAGTAATTATAAATATATCGAAGTCAGAATCAATTCTATTTTCAGACAGAAGACCAGTCGAAATAGATCCACCAAAAATTTTTAATGGCCTATTTTGTAAATAAGTAATAATTAAAGAGATTTAAAAGTTTACCTATGTAATCTATTACTTGATAAGATTTTCCTGTGACTGGAAGTCGGATAAAAGTTCTAAGAGGCTGACTCGTTGGATTGTACACGGTAACAACAAAGTTTTTATTAACTTCTGTGTGCTCACATGAACTTATATTCAATAATGGGCAAGAATAAAATTCTAGAGATTCTGCTTTCTCGGATTTTTTTCCGTTTCGTAACATTTTTCTGGAAATAAATTTAGAAATTAGTAAAGTCAATTTTTATATTTTGACAAATATGTACTAAAATATTGAATATAAAAAAACACGTAACTTATTTTACACAATATTTCCCAACCAAATGTAAAATTCTAAAGATATTTCACTGATATCTCGAGCTCTAAAATGAACATTGTTAAAAATAAAAGATAATATTCTCATACTTAATTATAACTAGTTTCGGAAGAGAACTGAAGGAGAACTTTCGAAAGAAAAATTCAGAAGAAAAATTGTTTATTTCACAATATTTATTTACAATTTTATATTTCTGCTTTCGCTTAAGGTAAAAGTTCCAATGAGTCAAAATTCTTGAAGTGGGCAACTAAAAATCGACCGGTCGATTTTCAGAAGTCTTTGAGGAAATTTTGAGAAGCTTTATAGGTTAAAATTGATACCCTAAAAGAGTTTTTTTTTAATTTTAATTTTTTTTAAAGTTATAAACAAATGAACATTTTCAATACTTTTGTTTAATTCGCGATATTTCAGCGAACAATTTATGAATCTCAACGAAAATTGGTTTGCATATTTAAAAATAATAGAAAAACATGATAAAATATTATTGACGTAAAAAATTGTTATTTTTATAAATAATTAATTTTGCAATAAACAAATGCTAATTTAACAAACTTCTCGTCGTAGGAGATTTTTTGGTTAAATTAGTGTGCTCTCTCATAGGAAAAAAGTTATAAACATTTTAATATGCAGAACAGCGGCCATGGCGTACGTGCTACGCCACACAGTTATAAACAAATTATTTGTTGAAAATTTGTTTTCTATAATTTTCAATAATTTAACGTTTTTTAAGTTATATTGCAAGAAATTTGAATGTTAACAATATTTTAATGAAGAAAAATTTCTCTTAAGACTATTCTTGTTAATATTATAAACAAATTTAATAAACAAATGCATTATTCAGGAATTTGTTGTCAGAAAAATTCGTTTTTTTCTATGCTTATTTTTTTAAATTAGAAATCTCATGATAATTCCACAAAATTCATAATTTTTTATGAATTTTATGATTTTATCAAACAAATTTAATTAAAAAATTCATTATTCGAGCTCTAATCGACGGAAAAACTCGTTTTTTTCAATATCAGTCCTGCTAATTGGGAAGTTTACGATAATTTCAGTAACATTCATATTAGTTGATTAACTTTCTGTTTTTTTTAAAACAAATTTAATTAATAAATACATCATTCGGGTATTTTTTGACGTAAAAAAGCATTTATTTATTAAATTTCTTTAAAAAATAATAAAAACTATGCACTAAATAATGAATGTTACTGAAAATAACATGAATTTGTCAATTAAGAAGACCGACATAGAAAAAAGAATGAATTTGTCGTCAAAAGATGCCCGAATGATACATTTATTTATTAAATTTGTTTATAATATTAACAAAAATAGTCTTAAGAGACATTTTTTTCATTAAAATATTGTTTTCATTCAAATTTCTCGGAATGTACCTTAAATAAAACGTTAAATTATTGAAAATTATAGAAAACTAATTTTCAATAAATAGTTTGTTTATAAATTTTTTTTAAGTTTATTGTATCATGATGGAATATCTTTATAT
>JAWWLR010000158.1:57510671-57523213 GCA_035041075.1 Acraspis erinacei | reverse complement strand
AGCTTGGATTTCAGTGTATTTTAAAAAAAATCTTCTCAATCTTCAATTTCATCTTTCATCCCAGGACGCAAAAAATATTAGATTTAAACATCTTTTAAAAAAGGAAATATTTCTATGTTTATTCTCAATCCTTACTTTCATCATTTATGTTTGGACGTCCAAAAGCTTCGATGATTTCAAATTCTTTGGAAAAAATAATTCTTTTTAAGTCATAAGTTTTCTCTTTTATTCCAGGACGTAAAAAAATTCGAATTTAATATCTTTTAAAAAGGAAAATATTTATATATTTTCCCTCAAGCCATAATTTCATATTTCATTTCCGACATGAAAAAGCTTAGATTTCAAAATCTTTCGAAAAAAGAATTTTTTTAATCCTCAATTTCGTTTTATTTTCTAGGACGTGAAAAAATTGCATTTCACCATCTTTTTAAAAAGTAACTTTTTCTATGTTTGTTCTCAATCCTCTAATTTCATTTTTCAGTTCCGGACATAAAGAAGCTTGGATTTTTAAATCTTTTGATAGAGGAAATACTTCTATATTTTCCCCTAATCCCCAATCCCTAATTTAATTTTTTTCCGGACCAGAGGAAGATTGGATTTCAATGTATTTTGAACAAAAATCTTCTCAATCCTCAATTTCATCTTTCATTCCAGGACGCAAAAAATATTGGATTTAAACATCTTTTAAAAATGGAAATATTTCTATGTTTTTTCTCAATCCTTAATTTCATGATTTATTTTCGGACGTCAAAAAGCTTCAATGATTTCAAATTCTGTGGGAAAAATAATTTTTTAAATCCTAAATTTCCTCTTTTATTGCAGGCCGTAAAAATATTCGATATTAATATCTTTTAAAAAGGCAAATATTTCTATATTTTCCCTCAAGCCATAATTTCATTTTTCAGTTCCGACATGAAAAAGCTTAGATTTCAACATCTTTAAAAAAAGAAATTTTTTTAATCCTCAATTTCATTTTATTTTCTAGGACGTGAAACAATTGGATTTCAACTTCTTTTTAAAAAGTAACTATTTCCATATTTTTTCGGAATCCTCTAATTTCATTTTTCATTTCGGGACATAAAGAAGCTTGAATTTTAAAATCTTTTCGAAAAGGAAATACTTCTATATCTATCCTCAATCCCTTATTTCATTTTTTTCGGACGAAAAAAGCTTGCATTTAAACGAATTTTGAAGAAAAATAATATTTTTTTACAATCCTCAATTTTATATTTCATTCTAGGAAGCAAATAAAAATTAGATTTCAACATCTTTTAAAAAATCAAATATTTCCATATCTTCCCTCAATCCATAATTTCATCTTTTATTTCTGATATAAAAAAACTTATATTTCAACAATTTTGAAAAAAGACAGTTTTTTAAATTGAAAATTTCATTTTCCATTGCAGGAAGTGAAAAAATTAATTTTCAATATCTTTTAAAAAAGAAAATGTTTCTGTTTTTTTCTCAATCCTCAAATTTAATTTTCCGTTCCGGACATAAAGAAGCATGGATTTTAAAATGGGCTGAAAAAAAATACTTCTATTTATTTCCTCAATCCCTAATTTCATTTATTTCGGACCGAAAAAAGCTTGGATTTAAAAAGTATTTTGAAAAAAATATTTCTTCTCAATCCTCAATTTCATTGTTCATTCCAGGACGCAAAGAAAATTGATTTTCAACATCTTTTGAAAAAGCAAATATTCCCATATTTCCCCTTGATCCATAATTTCATGTTTTATTTCCAGTATAAAAAATCTTATATTTCAACATTAAAAAAAAAAAGAATTTTTTTTAATTCGCAATTTCATTTTATATTCTAGAATGTGAAAAACTGAATTTTCAATCCTTCACTTCTGGAAATAAACAAGCTTTGATTTCAAAATTGACAAAATTGATAAAATAAACATTTTTTCTGAAATCTCAATTTTGATTAGATTTCAACATCTTAAAAAAAATATTGTTTCGCAATCCTAAATTTCATCTTCTATTCTAGGACGTGGAAAAATTGGATTTTAAAATCTTTTGAAAATCGGAATATTAAAATTTATTTCAATTTTTGATTTTAGCATTCATTCTCGATTGTAAAAAAGCTCGGATTTTAACATTTTTTGGATAGGAGAAATATTTTTGCTCGATCCTCTATTTCATCCTTCACTTCCAAACATAAAAAACCCTTGTATTTCAACATCTTCAAAAAATAAATATTGTTTCTCAATCCTCAGTTTCATGATTTATTCCCGGAAGCAAAAAAAAAAAATTGGATTCCAAAATCTTTTCCATAAATTGTATTGTTTATAAAGATTATTTATAGTATTTTGTAAACTAATTATGATATTTTATCTAAAAAATGATAATTATTATACCTTATATCCACAGGTTGTTGATTCTTCATTATCGGGAATAACGTGGGCGTTTGTAGAAACTGAAAGTACCACTACCGAAAAATATATTAAAAGAATGGAGGACCCCATTCCTAACATTTTTTTTTTAGATGAACTTTACTATCACTACTGACTGTGTGAGGAACCTTTGAATATTTATAACAGTTCGTCTGAACAAAGAACCTACTTTTGATGTTGGTTCAACAATTTCACAACATTCCAGATTGCTTTTGATGCGTAGGGTTTTATCTTTATTTGCAAAAGTCAAATTAAATTATATCAAATACACATTTGAAGAGAAAAATATGACGGCCCTGAATTTCGATCAACGCGGATGTAGTATTCTAGATTTGAAATTTGGGAAAATTTAAAGAAACCTAATTTTTAAAATAAGAAACAAGAACTTAGTTGAGTTCGTTTTGGAAATACCCCCAGGACCTTTTCTAATTAAAAAAAAAGTTCTATATACCCCAAATTTGTGCAGAAGCCTTTTAAAATGAAAACTCCAAGCATCGACAACTGTCATTTCGTGATTGTGAATTCTCTTTAGTTAAAGCTCTTTTGGCTTTAACGAACACATTCTCATCACGTTTTTCGTACTTCGCACTCGATTTCGTCGAAAATGAGAACTTTTCTAGATTATGTATTGCAACAAAAGTATTTTTACTGTCCTATTTTTATCATTAAAAAAATGGAAATTCCATTAAAATAAAAATGATTAATAAACATTTTACTGCAACTTGTGTCGTTGTGCCATAAATCTAATTTGTTTATATTAAATGAAGATGTAATTTAGGCTCTCTTGTGTTGTTTTTGCATAAATTAAAAAATTTTAATTCTATTTTTTAATTTAATTAAAAATTTTTTTAAATCTTTTTTTTTATAAAAATTTATAGGTCTTTTTGGTATAGACATCTTAAGCCTGTTAATTTTACTTCGCACCTTGGGTCGTTTTTGGAAAAATTAATTTTTTAATTTTGAAATCTATTTTTTACGATTAAACCAAAAACTGCGTGCCCTATCAAAAATTATTCATGACCAATTTGAATGAGTTTTCGCTATTTTTGCAAGAGCAACGTTTTCTATTTATTTTTTTCAAGGCTTGTTCTGTTTTTCCAAAATTTAAGTTTTTTATTTTTAATGTTGCTTTTTACGACTAAAAACAAAAACTCTGCATCCTATCGAAAATTTGTTAATGAATAATTTGCAGATCTTTTCAGGGTGCGCAATTTTAGTTAATTAATTTTTTTCGCTCCTTGCATAGATTTATCGTAAAATAGAATTTTTTAGTTTTCGTTATTTTTTGTATGATCAAAATTAGAATTTTCAACTTTTCGACAAATTTCAAAAATTTGTCATGATAATTTTGTCGGGCTTTAAAAAATAAACATTTTTCTTCTCTTAACTTTTTTTCACATCATGCGTTGTTTGGCTCAAAATGTTCATTTTGGTTTATTTTTTTGGATTTTGAAAATGCTATAACTCTGATAATTTTCATTTTGTCGAAAAAAGTCATGAGGATAAATTGTTCGAGTTTCCCAGTAAAAATTTCAAGTACAAAGATGACTTTTTTCCAAAAATATTATTTTCAAATGAGAAAGATAATTTTTTAAACAAAAATGAAAAAATGAATTTTAAAAACAAAGCATTCTTTTTCCAAGAAAGCAAATAATTTAAATCAAAATAGTTATATGTCCAAAAAAGAAATTTTTTTAAAACTAAAGTGATGAATTTAAAAAAAAATTTTTTTTAATAAAGTAGGTCAGCTTGCATCTTTCTACGAAATACATGAATTTTCAACCGAATAATTGAATTTTCAAGCTAAAATAGATCAATTTTAAATTAAACATTTAATAGTAAATTTTTCGATTAAAAAAATATTAATTGCCAATTAGAAGAACCATTCGGCTGAGAAAAAATATTCTTTATCGAAATAAATGAATTCTTAACCAAAAATATCCATTTTTAAAAAAGAAAATTATTTTTATATCAAACAGTTGAATTTTTAGGTAGAAAAGATCAATTTTCAACTAAACTTTAAATATTTGAATTTTCAGTTCAAACAATTAATTTAATTGCAACAAAAACAAAAATGAATTTTCAAACCACAATTAAACTTTCAGCCAATTTATTGCATTTTCAACCAAATAGAGGAATCCTAGAACCGAAAAAAAACAATAGTTTTTTTTAATCAAAAGAATTTAAATTTAATTTAAAAAAATGAATTTTCTACAAATTAGCAAAATTTTTCAGCTTCAAATAGCTCATTTTTTATTTAAGATATTAATTTCCAATAAAAGAAATTGCAGTTAAAAAAAAAAGTAATTAAATAAGTTTAAATTTAATTTAAAAAAAAATAATGTTCTACAAAGTAGCTAAATTTTCCACCAAACAAATTAATTTTTATCCAACAAATATGTAAAAAAATTATTTTCAAAATAAAAAAATGCTAACAACATAATGAAGTTTTCAAACAAATAATTAAATTTTAAATCAAAATGATAATTTAAAAAAAAATTAATGTTTAATCAAATATTTTAACTTTCAGCCAATTTGTTAAATTTTAAACAACAAATAAACCAGAAATACTGTACGAAAAATGTAATAGTTTATATTTCAGCTAAAGAATAGTTTTATTTTTAATAAAAAAGTTCAATTTAATTAAAAAAAACAACGAAATTTCACCAAACTTGATAAATATTCAACCAAAGAAATCAATTTTTAACAAAAAGTTTTTTTCTAATTAGGCTTCATACAGTTCATTTTTTATATAAAAAATATTAATTTACAATAAAAAAAATTCAGTTAAAAACCTTACTTTCTAACCGAAAAGATCAATTTTCATGCAAGAAGATTATATTTTTATACATATAAAAAAATTCATTTTCAACGCAAAACCAAAAAAAATTTTGTCAACATAGTTTAATTTTCGAACAAAAAAAATGCACTTAAAAAAAATAGTTACATTTTCAGCGAATGTGTTCCTTTTTCATCCAAAAAAGAGGAATTTTGACAAAAAATGTAATATTTAATATTTCAGCCAAACAATAGTTTTATTTTTAATCCAAAATTAAAATTTAATTTTTGAAAACAATTTAATTTTCAAACAAAAAGTTGCTTTTTAAATTAGGCTTTAAATAATTAATTTTTCTATTGAAAATATTAATTTCTGTTTAAAAAAATTGAAGCTAAAAAACTAATGTTTTAAAGAAAAAGGTCGATTTTCATCCGAGAGGATTTTTTTACCAAACAGATGAATGTTCAACTAGAAAATATAAACTTTCAACTAAAATGTATAAAAAAATTAATTTTCAGCAAAAAAAATGTTTGTCAACATAATGAAATTTTCAAACAAAGAAATCAATTTTAAATCAAAATGATAATTTTTAAGAACAAAAAAATGAATTTTCAAGAAAATAGTTCAACTTTCAGCCAATTTATTGCATTTTTAACTAAAAAAGAGGAATTAGAAAAATATAATAGTCGACATTTTATTTAAAAAATAATTTTCAACCAAAGAAATCAATTTTTTAAATTTTAACTAACTAAAAAGATCAATTTTCATCCCACCAAAATGATTTTTTACCTAAAAAAAAAGTTTCCCAAATTTTTAAATTTTTAAACAGAGATACATTTTTAATCAAAATGAGGAATTTTTAACCAAAAAAATGAATTTTTAAGAGAGTGGTTGAACCTCCAGTCAATTTGTTGAATTTTCAACGAAAAGCCTGAATTTTACGAAAATTCAATAATTTGCAATTTTATATTTTCAAAATCCAAGAATTTTCAATAATTTTAAATCTTTAAAATTGTAGAAATTGGAATTGTAAACCAACAAATCCCGTATTATTTCAAAAATAAAAAATGAAGAAAGTGTTACATTTTTAATAAAAAACTTTACATAAATTGTGACGATTTAAATTCGAAAGTAAACTTTTAATTCTAAATTTTTCAAATTCAGTAGTATTTATTTTAAAAAATTCTAGAATTTTTATTTATATATCATTAAAATTGACATTTAGATCTACCTAATATGTCATAAAATGATTTAATTTCTGAAGGTAAAAAAATAATCAATAAAATCAATATTATTTAACTTATCATTTTTGATAAATCTCTATGCGAGTTTCACATTATTTATTATGCATTATTATTTGTTTCATAATTTTGTGAACAATTTTCATAAATCGATTTCTACTTTTCATTTCTTTTATTGCCTATTTTATGTTATCTTTATTAACGTGGTTAAATATCTAATGCCAACGAATTAAAAAATGTTATTGACATTTAGTAGAGAATTATATTGTACACGGAAATCTATTTTTCAACAATGAAGAGCAAAATTATTTTTAATTACACAGGCTTTGTTTATTCTTTTTCACTCGTTCTGCACATGACAGAAGGCAAACAATTTCGTAAATTATTCTATCAATTTCCAGAAGAAAAAAATTTTCCATTTAACTATTTTTTTGGAAATTCGATTTTTTAAATATAAAATTAAACTTATTGGTTAAAAATTCATCATTTTCTTTTTAAAAAATCACCTTTTTTATGTAGCATTCGACTGTTTTGGTTGGAAATTGATTTTATGGTCAAAAGCTTGACTATGTTGTAAAAAAATATTTTTTTTGTTCCACATCAATTTGTTAAGCGCTTTTTATTTATTCTATTTTTGGCTAAAAATCCATTTTTTTATAAAAAAAACTTCAACCCTTTGCCTTAAATTTGAAATTCTTTGTAAAAATATATGTGTTTTTCGAGGAAGATTTATTTTTTCTGGGTGAAAATTTTATTAAACTCCTTTTTCAAAAATTAATTTTGTTGTTGAAGATTCATAATTTTAAATAAAAATTCCTTTCTTAGCGGTTGAAAATTTATTATTTTGACTAAAAATGTAAGTATTTATGTTTTAGTTAAAAATCTACATTCTTCTTTCTTGGTAAAAAAAATTATTCGTGTTTTATTAATAATTTTATTAATAATTTTATTAATAATTTTATTAATAATTTTATTATTCCTATTTTAGTTTAACATTCAAATATTTGCTTCAAAATGCATCTTGTTGATAAAGATTTGTTGAAAATCAAACTTTTTTTTTTAAATTCATTTTTTGAACATTCATAATTCTAAATGAAAATTATTTCTTATTAGTTGAAAACTTATTGTTTTTACGAAAAATGTATGTATTTCTGTTTTACTCAAAAGTCTATAATTTTTAACTCAATATTTATTTATTTTTTTGAAAATTCATTTTTTTAAGAAATTCCTTTTTTTAAATTAAAATGTAATTACTTAATTTTCCGTTCAAAATGCAACAATTTTTTGAAAAATAATTTAATTTTTATTTAAAAAATGTCTTAGCAGAATATTAATGTTCTCGATTGAAAATTCATATTTTTTATTGAAAATTCAACTGTTTGGTCAAAAATTCTTCATTTTGTTACAAATTTATTTTTTAAATGCATATTTGACTATATTAAATTTGTGATGAAAAATTTTTCTTTTTTATATAAAAATTAATCTGTTTGCTGAAAAATTATTCGCTTTATAATTGATTTTTTCTGGTTGAAAATTAAAATACTTTTTCAAAAATTAAAATTCATCAATTAAAAAAAAAAAATTTTTTTGTTGATTGAAAATTCATTATTTCAACTAAAATTGTAAGCATTTATTTTCTAATTAAAAATATATATTTTACAACTGCAAATTCATGTATTTTGTTAAAGTTCCGTCTTTTCTATTAAAATTAATTTTTAATATAAAAAATTCCATTATTTCAGTTTTTTTTCAACACCCAAATATTTGTTAGAAAATTTATTTAATTTTTTTGAAAAAAAAATTAGAAAAAAATTAAGTTTCTTGCTTCAAAATACATCTTTTTGGTTCAGAATTAAATTTAAAAAATTTAGTTTTTTTGAATGAAGATTTATCATTTTAGTTAAAAGTTCTTTTTTCGACTGAAAATTTTGTTTACAATCTATTTTGTTAGAAAACTTACTTTTTTAAATTTAACTACTTAGTTGATAATTGAAATAGCTTATTTAAAATTCGTTTTTTGTGGGATAAAAATTAAACTTCTTGGTTAAAAATTGATTATTTTCCAAAAAAATTAGATTTTCTTATTAAAAGTTTATCTTTTTTGGGTTGAAATTAATTTTATTGTTGAAAATTTAAGTATTTGGTTAAAAATGTATTTTCTTCCTTGAAGATTCCTTATTTTACTTAAAAGTTTATTTTTTCAGTTGAAAATTATTTTATTGCTCAAAGTTGAACTATTTGTTTAAAAATTATATTTTTGCAAAACATTAATTTTTTATTTGCAAATTTTACTACTCCATTTTTGGTTGAAAATTGATCGTTTACAGATAAAAATTCAACTATGTCCTTAAAATTTAAACTATTTTGTAAAAATTTATGTTTTCGCTTGAAGATTTTTTTTCGGTTGAAAATTAAACTTTTTTTCAAAAAAAAGTTTTTTTTAAAGATTATAGTTTTAAAAGAAAATTTCTTTTATGGTCGGTTGAAAATTTATTATTTTAAATAAAAAATATTATTTCTGTTTTAATTAAAAATTAATATTTTTGTACTAAAAATCCGTTTTTTTTTTGTTTTTTTTTTTAATATCATCTTTTTTGTTAAATTTTCATTTTCTAACTTAAAATTCAACTATTTTGGTGAAAATTCATGAAATCTAAATAAAAAATTTCTTGGTAGAAAATTAATCTTCTACCTAGAAAGTTAATTTTTCAGTTGAAAATACAACTACTTGGTTAAATTTTTTTTATTTAACATTCATAATTTTTGTTTGAAATACATTTATTTGGCTACAAATTTAACTTCTATTTTTGTTGAAGATTAAACTAAAGATACGAGATTTTAACTAAAAATGTAAATCGGAAAAAAACAAATTTCTTAAAGAATTAATTCAACCAAATCTTTAGAAAAATAGTTTAATACTTAAGTAAAGAATAATATTTTTATAACAAAATAATTGCATTTTCATAAACAAAGTTTTTTACTGAAACAGATGAACTTTCTGCTAAAAAGATTTTTATTGACTTTTTGAAATCAAAATATGTATTTTGGAATATGAAATAAGATTCTGCGAAAAAATGGAATTTTTAATCCAAAAAATTGAATTTTTAACCAAGAAGGATGACTTGAATAATGTTCTTTAATTGTCTAAAAATAGTTGTATTTTTATCCAAAAAAGATTAAACTTCTGTTAAAGCAGATAAATTTTTGTTTAAAATTTGTTTGTTTTAAATAGTTCAGTTTTTATCCAAAAGATTCCAGATGACTTTTGAAGAATGAAATATAAATTTTCAACAAAAAATAAGTTTGTACGAAGAAAATTGAATTTTCAATGCCAAAAGACAAACTTTTTTCAACCATAAAGGATAAATTTTTAATAAATAAAGAAAATTTTATTCAATGTATTAATAATATTAAATTTAAACAAAAAGTAAATTTTTTATGAAATAGTTGTATTTTTAACTATTTTTTAAATAGTTAAATTTTGGGTTCCAAAGAAAATTAAAAGTAAAAGAGTGGAATTTTCAGTTAAAAACATTTAAATTGGCTTTTCAACATAAAAAGACGAATTTAAAAAAAAAGTAAATTTTTTAGGAAATAGTTCAATTTTGAACAGAGTTCCATTTTTTCCAAGAAAGATGCAATGTTTCTACTAAAAAAGATAAAATTTGTAATCAAAAAGAAAAATGTTCAGAAAAAGTAGTTTTGATCCAAGAAAGATTTCAGTTCACTTATAAGCATAAAATTTGAATTTTAAACAAAAGGTCCAAATTTTTATTTACGCATTGCGATTATATTTTTGTTCCAATCCGAAACGAAACATTTACAAGCCATTTAAGGACTTTAAACTTAAACTTTAAAATTTAAATTTTAAGCTTCAAACTTTAAACTTTAAATATAAATAAAATTGTTTAAACTGTTCAAATCTTTTTGATTTTAAAAGAAAAAAATGGCACATTCTGCTTAAATAATTAATAATTATTGTCAATTTGTAAAGTTACAAACGGAAGAGTATTCGTAAGTCTTGAAAACTGCTTTTTAAATTGGATTCATCAAGAGAAAATTATTAATTAATGAAACTTCATTTTGATTTGATTCAGTAACCCTTTTTAATTAATTCGAATTAGAAAAACAAAGTTTCGCCACATCTTCCTACATAAAAAAATTTCACTTCCAGAAATAGATCTCTGAGATATACGACATTTTTACTTTGATAACGTTTAATCTCGAATACATAAGGAACCAATGAGACTGCAAATATTTTCTTGTTTTTGTCATCGAATTTTCAGCTGTTAGGCTTCCGTATTCTTTTACTAACACCACTATTAAAGGACTAGAAAATTTGATGTAAATAATTATTTACGTAAGGTATGCTTCAGGCGTGATTTGTAAAATTAGAATAACACCGAATGCTAATTTCAAATAATACATTTTTTTTATCGTGATTGTTCTTCTACTGTAATTTGATGTTTTTATAAATCCATGGAAAATTTAAAAAAAATTTACGATGCAATATCCTTTGCACTTCCTAATTTCTTCGAATTCCTTGAATTCATAGAATTAAATGAATTCTTCGAAATCCTTAAATTCTTTGACTTTTTTCAATTTTTCATATCCATATAATTATTTGAATTCCTTAAATTCCTTAAATTCTTCCAATTTATTTAATTTTTCGAATTCCTTAAATACAACGGATTCCTTAAATTCTTCGAATTCCTTAAATACCTTGAATTACTTAAATTCTTCGAATTTCTTAAATTCCTCGAATTACTTAAATTTCTCGAATTTCTTCAATTCCTCGGAATCCTTAAATTCTTCGATCTCTAGAATTCTTCAGATTTCTTCAGTTTGTTCAATTCTTCGAATTTTTAAAATGTTGCGAATTCCTTAAATTCTTCGAACTACCAGCATTCTTCAGATTTTTTAAATTCATGTAATCATTTGTAATTATTGCTTAAATATCTCGGTTTCCTTAAATTCCTCGAATTCCTTAAATTCTACTAATTCCTCAAATTCCTTAAATTCTTCGAACTCTTGATATTCTTCAAATTTCTTGAATTCACCGAATTAATTGAATTTTTCGAATTAATTAAATTCCTCGAATTCCTTAACTTCTTCAGATTCCTTGAATTCATAGAATTACATTAATACTTCCAAATCATTAAGTTCTTCGACTTCCTTAAATTTTTGAAGTACATAGAATTTCTTTGACTTCCGCGAATTCCTTAAATTCTTCGAATTCCGTAAATTTTTCGAATTCCTTAAATACATCGGATACCTTAAATTCCTCAAATTCTACGAATTGCTCAAATTCCTTAAATTCTTCGAACTCGTAAAATTCTTGAAATTCCTTGAATTCACAGAATTGCTTGAATTTTTCGAATTAATTAAATTCCTCGAATTCCTTAAATTCTTCGAATTCTTTAAATTTTTCGAATTCCTTAAATACATCGGATACCTTAACTTCCTCGAATTCCTCAAAATATTCGCATTTCGTACATTTTTTGAATTCATTGAATTCTTCCACTTTATTTAATTTTTCGAATTCCTTAAATACAACGGATTCCTTAACTTCTTCGAATTCCTTAAATTCTTCGAATTCCTTAAATACATTTAATTACTTAAATTCTTCGAATTTCTTAAATTCCTCGAATTATTTAAATTCCTCGAATTCCTTCAATTCTTCGAACTAAGAGCATTCTTCAGATTTGTTAAATTCGTGTAATTATTTGAATTATTCGAATTCGTTCAATTCTTCAAATTACCCACATTCTTCGAATTTCTACATTTGGTCGAATTCCTTAAATTCTTCGACTTCCTTAAATTGTGCAATTACATAGAATTCTTTGAATTCTGCGAATTCTTCAAATTCTTCGAGTTCTTTAAATTTTTCGAATTGCTTAAATATCTCGGTTTCCTTAAATTCCTCGAATTCCTTAAATTGTACGAATACCTGAAATTCCTTAAATTCTTCGTACTTGTAAAATTCTTGAAATTCCTTGAATTCGCGGAATTATTTGAATTTTTCGAATTAATTAAATTCCTCGAATTCCTTAACATCTTCAGATTCCTTGAATTCATAGAATTACAATAATACTTCAAAATCATTAAACTCTTCGACTTCCT
>JAWWLR010000158.1:57472385-57486795 GCA_035041075.1 Acraspis erinacei | reverse complement strand
ATTTCATGAACTGCGCGAATTTAATAGATTTCGTGAATTCCTTCATTTTCATAAATTCCGTGAATTCCAAAAATTTCGTGAATTCTATAAATTCAAAGAATTTCGTAAATTGGGCGAATTAATCAGTTCCATAAATTCCATAAACTACGTGAATTAAGTAAATCCATTGAATTCCGTGATTTCAGTGAATTCCCTGATTTCAGTAAATTCTTTGAATTCCATAAATTCCGCGAATTCCAAGAATTTCGTGAATTCTAAAAATTCCATGAGTTTCGCGAATTTTATGAATTTGGTGAATTCCTTGAATTCCTTCATGAATGCCATAAATTTCGCAAATTCCTTTAATTCCATGAATTTCGCGAATTCCGTGATTATCTTGAATTCCCTCAAAGTACTAGAATGTCATGAACTGCGTGAATTCCATCAATTTCGTGAGGTCCTTGAATTCCCAGAATTCTGAGAATTCCGGGATTTCCGTGAATTTAATGAACTCCGCGAATTCCATAGATTTCTTGAATTCCTTCATTTCCATAAATTCCGTGAATTCCGAGAATTCCTTAAATTCGATGAATTCCGTTAGTTCATTTGTGCACGATTTTTTTTTTACAAACGCTCTAACATTTATTAAAATCTTGGGCGGTGACATCACATTTTACAACACTTACAATAAATGTATTGAAATATCGTCATTGGAATACCAAGTTTGCAATTTTACCTCACGTTTGTATTGCAGAAGTTTTGTAGACGAGTTGTAGAATTTCAGAATTTTTTAATAATTTACCTGAAACATGAAATCTTTTGAGAACCTGGAAAATTCATTAATTAATTCATTATTCATTCATGTCAATTCATTAATAATTAATTTATTATTTAAAAATACTTTTAAATATTGATAATTTTTTTAACTTTCTGAAATTCCTTTAAATCTTCCAAAATATCGAAAACCTATAATTCGGACGAAACTCATTACAATTTATATAAATATTATAAACTATTTAGAAATTTTCAATCAGTGCGTAGCATCGAGAAATAGATTAAAGTTTTATTTGGAATTAAAAAATATCGTAATCTCAAATACTTTTTCCCCTTATATTCAAAATTAAATTCTTTCAACTTTTCAGCATTTGGAATATTTTTAAATCTTTTCAAACTTTTCGAAGAAAATATTAGATGATAAAAAGGAAAATTTCAGGTCATTTTTGTTTTTGTAAAGGGGCATTTAAAAACTGTATAAAGATTGATAAAGTTTTGAATAACAAGGCTGTAAAAGCTTGAATACGGAAGATAATTTGAAATGTTTACTGCTTCTTCAAATGTCTCATTATATGATGCAGTTGGTTATCTGAACAAATACAAAGAGAACGGTCGTTCTGCCTCCGAGTCGTCTTCGCCTCAGGTCGTTTCATTTGTGATCCGACCTCGCTTCCAGAAAAAATGTTTAAAGTCTGCTCCTCGATTCTTTTGGCCTGTTTTTTGATGGTAATAATTTTGGTTTCTACAAGGACCTTTGTTATTTCCAATAATGGGGGACAATCGATAAACTGTGGATATAAGGTAAAATTTTTCATTATTTAAATAAAATAGCATTATTATTTTAAATAACTGTGGATTCGATATCGAGTGCTTCGACTTTGTATTTATAATTACTAGAATATTATTTGCGCGCCAGCGCGCAGTTACTATTGTATTCATTTTTATCATTTACACAATTTTTGAATAACTATTTATTTTTTTATTTTTTACCAGTCGAAGATTTCAATTTTTTCATATCATTTTAGGTTTTAGTAAAGTTTGATATTGTGAAAAAATTAATCAGTTGGTTTAAAACATAAAAATCAACGAACAATTATTTTCATTGGTACATGAAAATTATTTCTATTTTACGATTTTAAAGAAATTAGAATTTTCAATAACATTTTCAACACAAACTTACAAAAATACATCATTTAAATAAAGGTATTTCAGAAATAAAAAAAAATTTTATTATACAAAAATATGTGAATCAATTGAACAAAATTAAAGCTGAATCTGTATGTAATTTAATACTGTAAAGAAAATTATTCAGCTGATTATTTAATGACTTAAAAAAATTTAAATTATTAAACAATTATTTTTTCAATTTAAAAAATTATATAACACGAATAGGGGTATTTTAAAAATAATAAACTTTAAAGTGAATAACCTATTTCTGTTACTTAATCGAAAAAAATTAAAATTAAATCTTTATTTTATTTAATATTTTAAAAAATATTAATCAGCTAATAAGTAATTAATCAGTTTTTAAAATAAAAATCATTAAAGAGTTATTTTCAGTGAATCATGGAAATAATTCTTATTCTACATTTTCCAGAAAATTTGAGTTATTTATAACATTTTAAACTATTCCAGGAAAAAAAAATTTATTCGCAAATAGTTTCGAAAACAGAATTCAGAAGCTCATTTAACATCGCAAAACTTTACAAAAATTATTTAACTGAAATGGAGGTATTTGAAACATTAAAAAACTTTTATCATACAAATTATGGCCAATATTAAATTACATAAACTTGAAGTAAATAAAAATGTATCTTAGTTAATTATAAGAAACTACAATGCAATATTTATGTAATTTAATATTGTGAAAAAAATCAGGTAATAATTAATCAATGTATTCATAACGTAAAAAGCATTAAACTATAATTTTCATTTAGAAATTAAAATAATTTTTATCCTGCTTTTTATTACTTATTTTCACTCTCATTTCTAAAGAAACTAAATTTTAATCTATATTTAATTTAATATTTTGACAAAATTATTTCAAAAAATTATTTTCAGAATGATTCAATGAAAATGATTGTTTAATGCCTTTTATTTTTTCAACTAATTAACTGTTAATTTATTTTATTAAAACTTATAATTTCAGGAAATAGTTTAAAATGTTATTAATAAATCAAATTAAATTAAATGAAATCTCAAAATTAAAAAAAGATATTAAGCAAATATTATTTTAATGCTTCAGTGAAAGTTATAGTCAACTCATTCTTATATTGTGAAATAATTAATTAATTCTGAAAAGCATTAAAAAATTATTTTGATTGAAAATTCAAAGTTCCCATTGCAATGGGAACATTTTGTGCTGATGTTGCAACTTTGGTCGTTGTATTCTTGATTTTATTTTCAGGAATTCTGCTCATTAACTTGATTATTGGACGTTAATTAGGAGTTTAAATTTGATTTTAATCGCATTTAAATTTCTTCGATTTTAATTCTGTTTAAAAATCCTATTATTGTATTGAAAAGTCAATTGAAATCTTTTTGGATGAAAATTAAAGTTTTTTTTAATTTTAATTATTGACTTAAAAGTTTAACTGAAAAAAATTAGTATTGAATTTAATTTACTTGGTAGAAAAATCTTTTTGCTTAAAAATTCAACTATTAGTTTGTTCTTTTTTTTTGTAAACATCCATAACTAGTTGATAAATTTTATCATTTTTTCAAACAAAGTTAATAAAAAAGGATACATAAGCCATTTCTCAAAAGAAAAAAATTGGTTCTTTCAATTACAATTTTTTTAATTGAGAACTTCATGACAATTTCAGAAAAAATTAGAATTTATTTAATAATTTATTGATTTAAAAAAAATGTAAAAGGAAGTTCTCAATTAATACGACTGACATCGAAAAAAAGGAATTTCTCGTCAACATATGCCCGAATAATGCATTTTTTAATTAAATTTGTTTTAAAAAATCATAAGATTCATAAAAAAATGATTATTTTCCTGAAATTATCATGAGGTTCCTAATTTAAAAAAGAATGACATAGAAAAAAACGAATTTTTCTGAAGATAAATGCCCGGATAATGCATTTGTTTATTAAATTTGTTTAAACAAGCCTTCAGATTAATCAACAAATGATTATGTTTTCTAAAAAGAGCACAAAGTTTCTAATTTAAAAAATAACATACAAAAAAAGAACAATTTTTCGTTTGAAAAATGCGTGATTAATGAGTTTGTTTATTAAATTTGTTTATATTATGAGCAATAATAATCTCAAGAAGAAACTTCTTCATCATCATATTATTTTTATCCAAATTATTTGCAATATAATTTAAAAAAAAACTAAAATTATGGCAAATAATTTAAAAAATTCTTTAAACAAATAATTTTATTATAAAAATTTTTTTGGTTAATTAAATAATATTGGTATATCTTTAACTAATATTAATCAATGAAACTTAGACGATTTCAACAAATTTAATGTTATTGCCGAGTACTGGGAGCGTAAAATAGAACAAATGTCCATTTTTTCATCATATTTGTTTATTTATAAAAAATTAGAAAGCCTAATTTATAAATCAGGCTCTATGACTATTTTAGAATTCTTATAAGCTTTTTTCAATTTTTTTTTTTGGTCCAAGTCGGTCTATATTTCTGGGCTGTATGTTATTTTGAATTAAAAACATTCATTTTTCCCACTATGAATCGCACCAGAGCCCGTTTCCAGTTTTTAAAAATTTATTTACGAAAATTGTCAGAATTATTTAATTCACAAAATTTATGATCAGAAAGTCTTTTCTGCCAATGCGTCAACTTTGAATTATGTCGACGGCAAAAATTTTTCTGTTGAAAAGATATTTTTCAAACATTATGAATGAGCCAATCGTCCATCTATTTGCCTCGGATCAAGAAATCATTTCTCTTTTTGCAACAATTTTTACTTATTTTAATAGAAAAAGTTTAACTATAAAAAACTGTTTTTTTTTACATTTTGAATTTCCATACACGGAGAGAAGTTCGGGGTAATGGTTCGGGATAATGGTCCATTACCCCGAACAGGCCGAATCGTTTAACCAACAGTATAGTCGATCCGTTTTGTATACGCAGCGCTTGCTGAACAGTTCCGTGCTTGCGCAGTTTAGGAAAATTTAGAACCCGCATTTCGGAGCGACTGATTTTCGGAAGTTTGGGGTAACAAGTGTCCCACATCTGGAGCAGACCCCACACCAAACCGAAGTGCAGCCACTCTCTTCACCGCTAGCGCGATGGTTTTGCGTAACTTCTCTCCGTCCAGCTTTTATTATTATTTTAATAAAATTATTTTCTTTTATAAATATTTCTAGGCATGTGCGAAAGTCCATCCGAAAAAGCTGAATGTTCACCTCGTACCCCACACGCATGATGATGTTGGATGGTTAAAAACAGTTGACCAATATTACTTCGGAAGTGAGTAATATTTCACTTTTTTATAGCAAAATCAATAATTTTCTATTCTCACCTATATTTAATTTAAATTAATATATTAGGATGGGTCGAAACAAATTTTAGATAAAAAAGAGCCTAGGACTGAAAAGTTAAGTTTTGGCTCCTTCATATTTTGTGTAAACTTTGAAATCGATTGATTAATACGGTTGTCCTAACTTTTTTGTAATTTTCATGCATATCCTTCACAAATTTGATCAAATCTACAAAACATGCATTTAAAAAAAATAATTAAAATGATATTTAGGAAGCCCCTCGAAGTTTAAAATGCATTTCACATGAGAAAAAAATAATTTTTTATAAATATTATTGCGATTCATCATTATTAGGTGAATGGAGTTGAAACTCAACTTTTCTTTTAACAATTTTCTATAAAATATAAAATAAAATTTATTTTTTGAGTACCAATACCCCATACTACATATAGGTGGATTTTTAAATAAATTATTAAAACAGTTTATTTTAATTCTTAGAAAAATTCTCTTAAAATAGAGTTAAAAAGTAGTTTTTTTTCGAATTTTCAACTGATTTTTAACTTTCCAGTTAGAGCGAGGTAAAAATCAACTAAATTTACCAAAAATAATTATTTAAACAATTTATTATTACTTATAATATCATTCTCTTAAAACTATGCTATAAACTTGCAGCCGTAAAAATAAATTCAAGTTAGAAAATATAATTGTTTAAACAATTTATTATTTGTAATAATATTTTCTTTGAATAATGTTTGAAAGTTGCGGATTCATCCGATATTTTCATATTTTTGTCTACTTTTCTGTTAGTATGGGCTAATAATTATCAAAGTTAAGCAAAAAGAATTGTTTAAACAATTTATTGTTATTTCTTATAATACGCAAAATTTTAGAAAGAACTGCAATTTTCTAGCATTATTTAAAGATAATATTATTAAAACCATAAAGAAATTGTTAAACAAATATTTTTATTAATGTAATTATTTTCACTTTATTTTATTAATATTTTTTATTATTTAAAATAATTTAATTATTTTTAAATTTACATTTAATTTAAATTTATTCTATAAAAAAAAGTTGACACCAAGTGAAAGTTTTTAGAAAAAAACTGCAAATTTCTGAAATCATTTTAAGAAAATATTATTGTAAATATATAATAACATATTTTTCAAACAATTACTTTTGTTAAATTTGATTGATTATTGTCTCATTCTGAATGAATAAAAAAGACAAAAGGTAGAAAATGTAAGAAAAACCGCAACTTTCTTGCATTACTATAGGCGAAGATAATTATAAACAATCATAATTTTCTTAAACATTTATGTTTTGAAATTTTTTTAAATTTTTATGTCGCTCTAAGCGAAGACTATGGTTTAATAAAACGATTCTAAATTCCTTCAAAGTTTAAAAATTTCCAGATTGTTACTTTTTCAATTCGAAAGTCTTAGTCATTAAAAAAAAATTTTATAAACTATTTTCAACTTAAAAAACAAGTTAATAATATGTTATTCGTAATTAAAGTCTTTTATTAAAATAAAAATATTATTTTAATCCGAAATATTCAATTTTAAACCCATTAAATAAAAAAAATTTATTTAGGAAAAATAATAATTGGTTAATAGTTAGCAATATTTGACTGTTCATTTTAGATTAGTAAGTTGGAGCGACATATTTAAAAATAAACAATTTGATTTAAATAATGTTTAATTTTCAAGCGAAATTGTTGAATTTGTATGTAGAAATAATATTTGAACACTTATTAATTGTAGAAAAAATTTGAGTAATTTTAAGATATATGTAGAAGTTTTAAAAAGTTTCAAAATTAATTTAAAACATATAAATTTTTCAAAATAAAAAATCATTTTGCATTTTCCTAGCAATATTAAATAAATGTTTTTATTCCTTTGCAGCCTTTCATAATGCTTAAAAAGCTTTTAAATTTTTTGTTTAAAATCTGCGAAAATTTTAATTTTGTTTTAAATTAGTGTGTGTGTATTTGCAAAAAGAATTCGGTAAAAATAGAGGAATTATGTCGGTATTACTTTATTTTGAACCTTTTTAAAAATTCTAAATAACTCTTAAAATTACTCTAATTTTTTATACAAATAATAGGTGTTCAATTGTTATTTATAAATCCAAATTTGAAGAAAATTTGTTTAAATTCGCAGGATTTTCTAAAAGTTGTACGTCCAATTGAATTATTTTAAAAGTCATTTAGAAATTCTGAAAAAATTTGATAAATAATTTTAAAATTGAAAAAATTTCAAACTTCTAGATTTCTCAAGATTTTGAAATAAAATTTCAAAACTTTTTAAGGATGCTTCATCTATTTAAAATTCAAATCATTTAACTTCCAATTTAAGAACTTTTGTGTTGAAAAAAAATTAAAATTTTTAATGTTTCTACCCTAAAATAACTTAAAAATATAATTCTGAACATTTTTAAAGTTCATTTATTTATTCTTTAGTGAGCATTTGAATACAATATTTTTGAATTGCAAAACTTTTACACTTGAATTTAAAAGTTTAAGATTCAAGAGTCCCAGTTTAAATGCTTTAATTTTTTGTTTATTTTTTATTACTTTGAATGAAAAAATGGCTGAAAAAATTTAAGGATTTTTTTAAGTTTCGAAAAAATGTTATTATTCTCGATTTTTGCAAAACTTAGAGTTATCAATTTTTTAGCTTTTTCTAGTCCCACTAGGCTATTTTTTATTCAGAGTGGCCCCTGGATCGGGCCCTACTATCGGGACCCTGCAGTCTAAAGTATTTCGTTTTTGAATCATGCAATTTGAAATTTTTGAATTAAGAAAAAGAACAATTATTTAATATTTAAACATACCTAACTGTTTATTTAAAATCAGTAATTATAAATTAAATATTAAAAAATAAAAAAAAATAAACTATTATGGTGAAAATTTTATTTTTCTGTTAAAACAAATTTTAAGTTGTGCGACAAGTTTTGGAATTTTGGCATATTTTGGACAAAAAATTTAGAACCTTTTTTAAAATATTAACATGCTTCAAAAGAATAATAACCTTTTTTAAGATGGCAAAAAAATTGATAATAATTTTTTTTATTTCGAAAAAATTTGAAACAACATGTAGATATTTCAAGATCTTTATTTCAAGATTTTTAATGATTTAAAACTAAATAGTTTAATTTTTAATTTTGTACTGGAAATTTTCGAAACGGAAAAATATTCTGAATTAGAATAAGAAATTTTTCTGAAGAGATCTAATTCTGAGCTTGAACTGGAATTTATCCAGGAGAATAACAATTCTGAATGGAAAATTGCATTTTTTAAACAAAATTATAATTCCGAGATGAATCGAGGTATTTTCGAACAAAATTTACATTATGTTTTCGAGCAGGGATTGTTACTAAAAAATTATAATTTTTAGTTGAAATAGAGAATTTTCGAAAATAATTAGAATTGTGGATTTGAACTGGGAATCTTAACGTTTGACCAATTCTGAGCTAGAATTGAAATTTATCCAGCAGAATAATAAAGTTAAATGGAAAATTGAATTTTTCAAACAAAATCATTACTCTGTGTTGAGAAGAGTTATTTTTGAAAAACCTTAAGTTATTAATTGGCACAGTGAATTTTACAAAAAAACTATGATTTTTACAATTAATTAAAATGAAGAATTTTCGAAATAAATAAGAATTCTGGATTTGAACCGGGAACTTTTCTAAACGAATTAAAATTTCGGACTTTAACAGGGCATTTTTAATTTTTAATCAATTCTGAGCTGGAATTAGGATTTTAAATTCCTGAAAATAGTATCATTTTTAACATTTTTAGATTCATTGATTGGTTCTTCAAAATTTTGAATTTGGCAGTTTAAATGAATTTAATTTAAAATTGTTCAAATTTCAAAATTGAAAATTCAAGAAATTCGCTTTGAGTTCTTTCATTTACAGTTCAGTTTTTATTACTTCAAATGGAACAATTTTTTATTAAAATTTCATTTCATTTAATTAAAATTTTATTGACCGTGAAAAATGTTTGCAAACCTGGAAATAACCTGGAATTTTTTCTTTGATTAAAACGGCCACCCTATTATTTCAATTTTTTTCTACCGACCCCAGTTTAAGTTAATTCACATATTTTTGACAGGTCGGAATAAAATATACATGGCAGGTGTTCATTATATCCTTAACTCGGTAATACAATCTTTGCAAGAAAATCCAGATAGGAGGTAATATATTGAATATTTTCTTTTAAAAATATTATAAATACACTCCAAGTTCCATATAATATCAGCTCGGTGGGTTAACTCGCATAATATTGCGCAATATACTCGTTTGAGTACTCGCGCACTGCGGCCCTTCCGTGACATTTCAAGGCGAAAGTCGCAACCGTCAATTCTAGGAATTACAAAACCCTGCTTCTATGGGACCTGGGGTGTAATATTTTTTTAATCGTAAGAGATTATTATATCAATAATTTAAAAATATTGTATTATTTGTTTATATTTTATAAACAGATTCATTTACGTCGAATCGGCATTTTTCTTTAAGTGGTGGGACAAGCAAAATGAAAAAATTAAGCAAATTGTTCGAACCTTAATTAATGAAGGAAGACTCGAAATAATTGGTGGAGGATGGAGCATGAATGATGAAGCAGTCACTCACTATCAGTCTATAATTGATCAATTTTCATGGGGTTTTAGGTAATTATAAAAACATTTATTTATTTAAAAAAATATTACATGTTTTGTCAATTATTAATAATATATTAGTAATTATCACTTTTGTGATAATTAGTGAACGTTAATTAAAAAATTACTTTACACCAATTGAGGGTGGGTAGGGGTTTGATGAAATATTATTTGTTAAATAGTTTTAAATGCAGTTTAAAAAATTGCGAGTCTTAATTTTGCAGTTTTAACGAAATTTTTAATTTTGTAAACAAAAAGTTGTCTGAAAAAAATGGAAAAAAACACTTGAATTTTCAAGTAAAAAACTTACAATTTTATCAAAAAATGAAATAATACAATTTAATTTTAAAAAAATATATTTTTCAACAAAAGAGATGAATTCTCAAGATAAATGTGAATCTGCAACATAAAAAAATTGAATTTTCAACCAAAAAATATTTTGTATAGCAATTTTCAATCCTAAAAAATGGATTTATAAGAAGAGAGATGAATTCTCAACCAAGACAAATTTTTTAGTGTAAGTAGAAAAAAAATTCAACCAAATTGTGATATTTTGAAGTCAAAAAGACCAAATTTAACAAGGAAGTTAAATTTCTAGCCCCGAGGTATACATTCTTAAGAAAAAATTAAATTTTTAACCAAAAAGTTGAATTTCCTAAAAGAAAATTAATAGTTTATACCAAAAATTTATATTTTAATAAAAAATTTGTATGAAAGATTTTGAATTTTGAATTAAATAATTAAATTTTGGACAACAAAATTTGACTTGAAATTTAAATGAATAATTTAAAAAAAGATTAACAAATTTGTTTTTTCAATTTCTAACTAGTGTTGGAATTTTAAACTAATAATAATTTTTCCGTCAATAAAAAACCATTAATTTAAAAGGATGAATCTTTAATTTTATTATATTTATTTTAAACTAGAAAGGATTTTATTTGATAAAAATATTTTAATTTTTAACTTGTAAAAAAAAAACTTTTACAAAACAAAAAGTAATTTTTACTGAAAAATTTGACAGTTGTTCTTCAAATAAAAAAGAGTAATATGTTAAATAAAAACATTTTATTACAACCAAAAAATACAAACTTAAAAAAAATGTATACATTTTTAACCAAATAGTAAAATTTTGAACTATATAATACAAATTTTGAATTAGAATTAGACTTCTTAATTTTTCCGTAAGAAGGAATCTTCAACAAAATAGTGAAGTGCTCAGCCAAAGTGATAAAGTTTTAACTGTAATTAAGATTTTTCAGAAACAAAAAATATATATTGAACAAATTAGTTCCAAGTGCAACCACGTAAATAATTTTTCAGCCGATAATTATGTGTCAATCTATAATGGTAAAAAATTTAATTTAAAAAATTAAATTGTCAATGTTATTATTTTTATTGAAACCAAGAATATTAATTTTTTACAAAGAAAAATGAATGTTCAGCACATTACATCAATTTTAGATGAAATAGTTGAATTTCATAAAAAAATAGTTACTATCTGATCCAAAAAGAATAATTTTTTTTTTAAAAGTGAAATTTTCTGTAAAAATTAACGATGCATTTTTTACTCAAATAAAGAATCTTCAAGCAGAAAAAAATAATTTAACAAAATTCATTCACAAGTTTGAATACTTAATATAATGATTTTTATTTTTTACAAAAAAGTTAAATTATCGAAGAAAAAAATTAATATTTCATCAAAAAGGAATAATTCTTGGGACGACTGAAAAATCCCGAAAAATAAAATTCCCCACACAAAAATTCCCGAATAATAAAATTGGCGAATAATAAAATTGCCGAAAAATAAAAATACTGAATTGGAAAATTCCCGAATAATAAAATCCCGAATTAGAAAATTTCCGAAGAATAAAATTCCCGGCAGTTAATAATATTACGGAATTGGAAAATTCCCGAATAATAAAATTGCCGACAGAAAATTGTCTGATTATAAAATTAATTTTTGTTCAAAATTCATTTTTTTTTAAATTTAATATTCAAAATTTCTAAAATTATTGTGTGAATTTAAAGTAACAATAATTTTTAGTAAAATATTTCTGGATGACGAATTTTTTTAAGTGCATAGTATTTTAAAAAATACCAAAGAACGCTTTTTGTATTTTTTTAAATACTATGCACATTAAAAAATAATTTTTGAAGTTGTAAAAAATACAAATAATTGTAAAAAATAAATATTCATTATTATATTTATAATGAATAAAATATATTTATACAAAATTGTAACTGTTTAAATTCGGGAATTTTACAATTCGGCAATTTTATAAACTGTCGTGAATTTTATTATTCGGGAATTTTATAAATCGGGAATTTTATTTTTCAGGATTTTTCAGTCGTCCTAATTTTTAACAAAACTGTAAAAAAATTTTAGTGGAAGCGATACAATTTTAACTCAAATAAAGAATCTTTCATAAAAAAAAAATATTTTAAAAAATTCATTCGAAAGGTTGAATCTTCAATCTTAACATTCTTATTTTTTTACAAAACAATTGAATTTTTAAACAAAAAATAATAATATTCAGCACAAAAGCTAGTTTTATACCATAATTGTATTTTAAACCAAATAATTGAATTTTCAACTAAAAATATGAATTTTCCAACTAGCAGACTATTTTTTTTAATGAAAAGGGGTAAATTTCCATCAAAATAGTTGAATTTGATAAAAAAAGAGTTAATATCTCATTAAAAAAAACTTATTCAAAAACACGTGAAATTTATCGTAAGAACGATGAAATTTTAACTCAAATACAGAATCTTCATTCAGAAAAAAATTCATTCAAAAGGTTGAATCTTCAATTTTACCATTTTTTTCTACAAAATATTGGAATTTTCAAATAAAAAAAAAATAAGAAAAAATACTGAAAAAATACATGCTTAAGATTAAATTCTGAATTTTACTACTTATATTTTTTACAAAACAGTTGAATTTTAAAACCAAAAATAAAAATATTCATTATAAAAGCTAATTTTCCACCAAATAATGGTATTTTCAACTAAAAATATGAATTTCCCAGCAAGAAGATTATTTTTTTACTAAAAATGAGGAATTAAAAAAAATACAATAAATTGAATCCAAATAGCTGAATTTTATAAAAAAAAGTTATTATCTCATCCAAAAAGACTTATTTATAATAAAAGATTGAAATATTTGTGAAAGTTAGCGATGAATTTTTAACTAAAATAAAGAATCTTCAATCAGAAAAAAATAATTTAAAAAAAATTTCTTCAAAAATTTTAATACTTAATTTATGATTTTTATTTTTTTCAAGACAGTTGAATTTTCGAACATAAAATTGGAATATTCTGCTTAAAAGCTAATTTTCAAAAAAATAGTTTGAGCTTACAAAAAAGTCAACATCTCATTGAAAAGAACTAGTTTTTAACAAAAGGGTAACAAAATTTAGTAAAAGCAATAAAATCTTAACTTAAATAAAGCGTATTTAATTAGAAAAAATACTAAAAATTCATTCAAAAGACTGAGTCTTCAATTTTAATATTTTTATTTTTATTATTATTATTACACTGCAAATTTTTTAGTCAAAACGATGAAATTTTAACTCAAATAAAGAATCGTCAATCAGAAAAAAATTCATTGAAAAGGTTGAATCTGCAATATTAATATTTTTATTTTCTACAAAACAGGAGAATTTTCACCCCAAAATAAAAATATTCATTCGAAAATCTAATTTTTAACCATATAATAGCATTTAAACCAAATAATGGAATTTTCAACTAAAAATGTAAATTTTTGACAAAAAACATCAATTTTCATCCAAATAGTTTAATTTTATTAAAAAAAAAGTTAATAGGTATCCAAAAAGACTTATTTTTAACAAAACTTTAAATTTGTTCGTAAAAACGATTAACTGTTTACTCAAATAAAGAATTTTTAATCAGAACAAATAATAAAATAAAATCATTAAAAAGATTGAATCTTGAATTTCTTAATTATTATTATTATTATTATTTTGAAAAAAAGAACTGAATTTTCAAACCAAGAATGAAAATATTCAGCTTAGAAGCTAAATTTAAACCAAACGGTTGAATTTTTAATTTTTAAATAAATATGTATTCAAAAGCATGATGCGTCAGCCTTAAGATTGTATTTTTAGGTCTTAAGTGTGTCATGAACTATTTCAATGATATGAGAATGCCGTCACATCTGTACACGCGCTACATATTTTCATAACAATGACTTTTCGTTTCATGTCTTTACTCAGTGTAAGAAGATATCTCACGCTTTCTTTGAATTTTTTAAATTCAAATTTTAATAACTTGTTTTGAGCTTGAAATTAAAAAAAAAAAATTGAACGTCTGTCTTTTTCATTTAATTTCAAATTGAAAAAATGATACACTGAAAGAAATTTTTTCTCCGACCCCTCTAGAAAACGCGCCATTGCATGCACGTGTAGCAAGCGTAATGTTGCCATTTACAGCCTAGTGGCCTTCGCACCTGCGCACTTCGCCGCCGGGCCAAGATGAAACTTTACGCCCGCTACATAAATACCTTTACGCC
>JAWWLR010000158.1:57339709-57358009 GCA_035041075.1 Acraspis erinacei | reverse complement strand
ACACCCCCTAGAACGGATGCGTATTGTTTATTGAAGAGCCGCTTACTTAGAATTGTCTTCCCACCTCAACGCTAGATCGATGAAGACTATTAAAATATTCATCGATGCATTTATTCTGATGGCACAAACTATCTAGACTATAAATGGAATCCACTGATTGCACCTTCTCTTTAATGTCAATATAATCACCTGAGTTTAAGTTGGCTTCTTGTGCTAAAACATTACGGACATGTTCTAGAGACGACTTCACATGTGTACGAACTACGCTCTGCTTATTTTGCAAAGTCCTACGTATCACTTTTTGTGACATACTATAATGGGCTCGTGTTTTAAATATATATATAAGCCCACATCAAGTTTTCCTGCATCTGGCACATTAACTTTCATTAAAGGAACAAGAATTGCTACATTATTGCCGTTTATTAATGGATGTTCGTTATCCATTATCTCATCCGGAACCTCTTCTATGGCCTCTTCACAAATCGCTTCTATATTCTGCATTGCATCCTCCTCATCAGAACTAACATTTTCTTCTTTGCCTTGTAATGAAACGAAGATATTAAGATATTAGAAAAGAGTTTATAAAGTGTCAATCAGGCGTCTACAATTGTTTAACTACTAAAACTTTTAATTTGAAGCAGTTTAATTTTTAATTTTAAAATCTGGAAATTCTTACATTTTGAATTGATTTCGATTCATCTTGTAAAATTTATTATTATTCACGTAAGTGGTGAACGCTATTAAAATCGAACAGAAAATAATTTTTCAAAAACCAAGCACAATTTTTTTTTGCAAATTGTAAAATTACTTATCGCCTAATTTCTCTTTAAAAAACAACATATTTCGACCGCGAGAGATTCCGCGATCTCAAGTGTAGAAGCCTGTCTGATTTGGAAACGATTCGGTCATTGTTATACTATGAGATTGAAATGGAATAATGCAGAAATGCATACATTTCTCTAAATGTTTGAAACATTTCCTTAGCTTCTTTTATGTTAACAAAAAACCAAATAATGGTGTTACTAACCAAAATAGTTGATTTAAAAAAAAATTAGTTGACTTGCAAAAATAGTTGAATTCTCAACTAAAAAAAGGTAAGTTTTCGACCTAAAATGAATTAATTGCATCTTCTGTTTAAAACTTAATTTTCAACAAAAACCAAACATTTTTCTACCAGTTTACTTCAACCAAATAAATTGATTTCAATCAAAATAGTTCAATCCGCAACCAGCAACATTAATTTTTAATAAAGAAGATGCATTTTTGAACGCAAAACGAGAAATTTTTAAAACAAAATCCATGAATTTTTCACCCAAAAATTAATAGTTGTAAATTTAATAAAAGTCGGAATTAATATATTTTCAACTAAAAAAGATAAGTTTTCAACCAAAAAGGAAATAATTACATTTTCAGCTTAAAAGTTAATTTTCAACAAAGAGGAACGCATTTTGTATAGATTAAATTGAACCCGGGACAAAGTTTTAACCAGAAAGTTAAATCCAGAGCCAAGGATGAATTTTCAGAAAAGGATATACGTATTTACTCAAAAAGATGAGATCTCAACAAACTGGATCAATTTTTAAGAAAAAATGAGAATGTTGCTCTCGGCACTATGGATTTTCAACACAGAAGTTAATTTGATATCAAGTAGGTGGTCTTTCAACAAATCAGATTTATTTTTGATTGACAATATAATAAAGCTTCAATCGGATTGTCCTAAAAAACTTACACTATCGTTTGTTTCTATGTCCTTAATGCATTTTTAAGAACGAACTGTCTGATCGCCCCCAAATTCGAGATGACTAGTTCAACATTTTTCATGAAATTCGCTTACATCTTTTTCCATAATATTCGATTTCGGGTGGATTAAGCTTTTTTACAGGTTAAGTTTGCAGGACAAAAATTCATAAAAATTTTTTGAATTTTTGCATTAATTCAAATAAGTTAAAATATAGATTAAATACTTGCCGTCTCCTATTCTCAATCCACAAAACAAACTTTCACAAACTCTATCAGTTTATCGTTACTGTATAAACACGTTGAAACACTTAATGAAAGAGTAACCCGCTCCAAACCGGTAACTTCGGCCAGTGATTTCGTCAGTGATTTCGGCCGGATTTTACTATTATTTTTACATGATTTATTCTATTCCTTTTAGACTCAAATTCATTTGCCCCAGTTTTGAAAATGAAAGATTTTTTTATTCGTTTCCGTTTTGGTTTTTTCTTACGTACTTTACTTTACGCTTTTCTGAACATCGCATTGAAAGAAATAGACAAGAAACATCACATAATATATAATTTCATAAGTCATGGCTTGTAGCAATCAGAGCATATATGGCCATGAATCGAACAGCATGCAAGTAAATATCGTTAAAGTTTGATAGTGAGAGTCAAGATTGGGGTTCAAATGTTTGCTTTGCGTCGCTTTTCTCGGCAGGTTCTTGGAGCTTTCAAATAAGGAAAAGTGGGGATTTTAGGTTGGGCGCCATGTATTACGAAAGTAAGAGCGAGGGTGGCGATTGAAGGTCGGATGGCCGAGATTAAGGTTTATACCCAATGAAACCGGCCAAAGCAGGTGAGGTTTACCACGGATTCCACATGGAGTGTTTAGGTGCGGAAACACTCGTCAAAAAAGGCGCGTCGGCCAGAAGCAATGAATCCCTAAATGCACATCTATGAGATGGCGATATCCGCTAGGATGAGCAAGAACAGACTGAATCTCTGTCCTGCTGTCGCTCGAGTTTTCGTATCCCCTCGGGGAATTCCGTCGCAATTCGCGTGCGGCCCGACGACCCCTTCGTATAGGGCTGTACCGTGTCACTTTACATGGTAACAATTCTTTTTCAGTCATCTATTAATTGTCTGCGAAGAAACTCATTTGTGCAGAATTTTTACCGTAGGGAAGAATCTCTGAATATCCTCGCTAATTTCTTTCGTATTTTCTAAGTAGCGAATCAGAACACTGGCTAGGAAAACTTCGGGGCTTTCTGCATCGAACGAATTGTACGGCTTTTCTTCGCAAAAAGACCAACAGTTTTTTTAATACGCTCTTATACTTTTTTTAAGTAGAACCAGCAAGGGACTGACTTAAAATATCTATCGTAGATTGCTTAATCTGTCTTCTCCCGCATTCAAGCCTGGTAGCTTCCCCGCAATCAGTATAAGCTTGCCTGATGACGGGTGGGTACTTTCCATAATAGTCCAACCAAAACGCCCGCAGCTCGATGCTATTTAACTTTCTTTAGATATGTTAATATTAAAGAGAAGGGCGGCGAATGCATTGAAGTATGGCGAATGCATCTATTTGAGGCAATTCCCACCATCTCACTATTTCTTTGAACTACTTCTTTAAATTTCAGCAACATTCATGATTATTTGAATAATTTGACATACCGTTATTAAACGATTTAAAGCAAGCAAATGCCTTACTCTTCCACCTATCTGCGGAAGAATTAATTTTGTTATATTAATTGACTCTACTACTATATTTTTTCTTCATCCTATTCCCGAAAGTGCGTGTTTCCCGGATATTTTTTAAGCAGGGAAGGACAGCTTTTGTGGCTTGCTCGATTAATGCGCGCTTCTGATTGGCTGCTATGTTTTCATGGCTCGCTAGGTATACCCGTGCCTGTGGTCATTCTATAACCTGCAAATATAGAACATCACTTCATGTTGTGTTGCAGTTTGTAGCGCTCTCTGTTCGTTTATTTATTTGTCTCTAGTTGATTTTTCCACTTCATTAGGCTATGTTTGTGTTTTTCAGGCCCGCCTCTGACCAGAAAAACCTCGGCTTCGCCTTAGTTTTGCAAACGTTGGGCGAGCATCAAATCTCTATATGATTCACATTAAATCAGCTGATAACAGAAATTAAAATCTGTGCGTCGTACTACATAAAGTGACCTATAGGGTTTGCTACCGATAGCCCCAAAAGTTAAAGCAGTAGCTATTATATAGTCGACTGCAAGCTAGTAGCTGATAGCACTATTATGTCGAAAAAATATTAATTTCTTAAATGCGCTTTCGGTCTAGGGCGAAGAGAAATAGTATACTATTTTATTAAGTTTTTTTAAAAAAATCATTATTATAATAGACTTTCCATTTGAAGCCACTGAAATTGAGAACAAAAAAGTTTGTCCGTGGACAAATGGTCGACTAGTAAAAATTGAAACTAAATTTGTTTTAAGCAAAACAATAACTAAGTCAACAAATTATAAACTTTGTGGAAATTATGGTGAAGTTCTTAATTAAAAGGACTCTACTGGAGAAAATGACGAATTTGTCCCTATAAAAATGCCCGTATTAATGCATTTGTTCATTAAATTAGTTTATGATATTGAAAAGAATAATCGTAAAAAAATCGCTTGTTATGATATTTTTCTCATCCAAATTTTATTGCAATGTTTATAAGTCTCACAAGGTTAGCGCTGCGCCTCGAAGAGTTTTGGTGCAACAACTCAGAGCTTTCCATGTTGATATCAAAAACAGGGATATTTGGAGAATATGGTACGCAACCAAAAAATACAAAGTACATACTAAACTTACATGTTGAAGATCGATGTGATGTATTTGGTGATGACAATAAATCCATCGAGCTCATAATTGATTGCTGCAGTAAATTAGATCATAACGTACACACACACACACAATTATATTTTATTTTATTACAGACAGAAGTGAAGAAACAAGTTAAACTTCATCTTCTCGTGATTTGACCCACAGGTTAGGTCCACGCGAGAATAAAGAGTCATTTCGACAACCTAGGAGTTGATAGGGTGCTAGTTGCAGACCAAAAGGCCCTATCACTGAAATTCTGCCGCATAGCCCGAAACTTTGTGGACTACTAAATGCGAAGTGGCAGGTTGCCTTTGGCACTTTTTTGAAATAATATTGTTTGGTTTTTAATCCTGAATAGATATTTAACGAGGAAATAAAAATATATTAACATTCAATTCAATTTTTTTTAAATATCTTAAATCTTGTGACTTTCTTGAAAATGCCTTGAAATCCTTAGAAATCCTACACAATTTGTGAAATCTCTGGAACAAAAATAAGACTTAAAATATTCAGTAAAGTTCTGTAAAACACCGCTCAAATCCTGAAATTTACACGTGGCCTAAGCATATCACTTGGAAGTGCTTTTTTATTGGGCTTTGTGTGCCTAATGGAGTTTCGTTGGCTAAATCTGGGCTCAATTTAAAAACCGCTCCGCTTCTCATGTTTATACCTGCCCGTTTTTTATTAAGATTATATATTCCACGAAGCGATGAACGGTATTTCATTATTGCGACGACATCGCCAGTGTTTGTTGTTAAAACATATAGTTTTTCAGTTGGTATGGGCTTCCAATCAGTGCAACCAGATCCGCGCAGTTGAATTGGCTTATCAGCAGGAAAAGTGTATTCTCGTATTTCAAACCGTCGGTATGGATTGCTGTGGGGTATGAGCCGAAGAAGTCTAACTTTTGCAATGTCATATCCAAATATGAGTAAACTACGATGCCTGATAGGAGGAGACCTGGACCTTTCACGAAGAGGAGGTTCGGCAGGGCGAAGAGGCCTTTCGGGAGAACGATTTTTATTGGGGGAATGAGCCGTTCCAGCACTAGGAACACCAGGAATAGGGTCACCATTAGGTAAGCAGTCGAACGGTGAACTAAATTCTGTAACATGAAACAGATGATAACATGTTTCTTCCAGTAGACCATCATATGTTGGTATATCATAAACCACTTATAGCAATACTCTGAAGAAAGTTTGAAGACATTAAAGGATGTTTTCCGTAACAAATTTATAATAAGAATTAAATCAGAATAGTTAAAATTAACAATTTAGGGACTTTGAAAAATAAACTACGTTACAAATTTGATGGATAGGGCGGAGGAGTTCGCGACAAAACTAAGGTCAGCAACATGACTATGACACTGAACGGGAGGCCTAGCTAAATGTAGTCCTTCCTCTCATCCCCAACAAGTCGAGTGGTGGGCCTGGCATGAGAGGAATAGCAATTAACTTAAAATTTGAAAGGATCAATAACCATAATCACAGGAACTTTTTACTAGGAATGTAAAAGTATTTGTCTTCCGTGCGTGTTCTGGCATCCCGCTTTAAAATTAAGAACGCTAAGTGCTGCGGATTCAAGCTAAGATCAAAAGGTAAATAATAATTTATAATTATGACAGTTATAAATTCCAGTTTCATAAAGTCAGTGAAGACGGTACTCAAAGCTGGCCTTGTTGCAAAATAACTTTCCAATATATTTTGAATATAATCGCGAGTAAACAAATTATTGAAAAAATACGGGTCATAATCATGACGTCAAAAAGTTTGAAATCCCAACTTACAGCTATTTTAATCGATGGAACCTTTTACGTACACGTTATAAGGGAACCATATGTTTACCTCTATGTTTCCAATTTTACACTTAGAAGTTAAGAATTACGGAATTACGGAGAACTCAAATAAAGTTTGAAAGAAAATAGAAAATGGGAAATAATTCAGATTTTATCGCTCAACTTTTGATATGCTTTTAGCTTACAAAAAAGTACTTGAAGTTATAGATATATTATGTATATTATTATATTCACCAATATAATGAAATATTAACGCCCAGGACAAGACGGAATCGAGAACAATCCTCATCTTTTTTAATTTTAGCGAAAAATTAGAGTGTTGATGAAGAATTTGACTAAGAATATAACTACAGAATATTCCACTTAATAATTAAATTATACAATTTTGTATAGTCCTTATCTTGTAGATTAAATGTATCAAGCTTGTCCTTGTTAATATTTACATTTCATTAAAGCGAGCCTCAGGGAAAAAAATCACTGAATACATTCGATAAAACCATAAAGAAAGTTAAAATAATTTTAAAAAGGAGTATAGTCAGCCTGAAAAAAGGAAGGCCAGCGGTGGTTCCCTTTTTTTACTCCATTTTTTCAAACAAAACTCATGGTCCCAAATGTTTTTAGATTTTGTACATAAAAAAGTAATGTTGATACATTTTATAAATTCAACAAATTACTTAAAATTGATTAAAAAACTATAGAATAAGAACATTTTGCAGACATGTTTTAAAATGAGAAAAATATTTCTAAAAATATAACTAGCATTCAGTCAGTTGCAAGATACAGAATTATAAATATCGTAAGAGGAGATAAAGCATCGATAAATTCTACGTCTGGCACATCAATTAAAGGAATATTTGGCACATCATCAGACCTCGTTTAAACTCCCAGTGAAAAGCACAGGTGATTTACATTTAAACAAATTTCATAAATTTTCACAAAACCTTGATACGGCAATACTCGATTCTGAAAGGTAGATCTGTCGTCATAACTTATATTTATAGATGCCTTCCATGACTTCGTCAGAGAGCCGCCAGCTCTCAGCAACTAATGAGAAATCTTCCAGCGATTCGCTAAAGTGCAGGAAGACAATTTCTACACACTGGTGTTGATTATGCTGGACCTATTCACCTTAGTACCACCAAGGGTCGCAGCCATAAATCTTTCAAAGGTTATATTGATGGTTCTGTTTGCTGCTCTACCCGTACTGTACACTTGGAGGTAGTGTCTGACTATACGGCAAATATTTTCCTAGCGGCCTACACTAGATTTTTATCTCATCATGCAAAAAGTAAAATATTAGAAATTGACCAGGAAGTTTGGGAAGCAGCTGTAAAGCCATCTAAGCACCACCTTCGACGACTCCTCGGGGATAGATATCTGCGTGCTTACTTCAGGAAATTTTTAAATCGGAGATTATATTTTATCTGACAAAAGATCGGATGGCTCGCCTAAGCCTTATACGGCTAGACTATGGCGAGTTTGTCGAATACGACAATAATATATAAAACTGCACGATGAATTCTCAGTTTCCAGGTTTATATCAAAGTGAAAACTACCAGGCGCTGGAATTTTGCGACCAGCATAAGACAAAAACATAGTGGAATTTCACCTAAGGGGTCGCCAATATCAAGATATTACAATGAACATTCGGTATTATCCTGCAACATGTACCACTGGTATAAAAGAACATCAGTGTGGCCTTCGTTTCCCTTTCTAAGAAGGAAGGCTATCTGCCCTGCTGCCAAATATTTTCGGGCGGTCAGTTTGCCGACTCTTATTCTGAAGAAGTTAAGGTAACTGTTCGACAGATGTGTCATAGTTGAGTTGCTCTTAACCGCCTCTGTGCGCTGCTTCATCACTGCACAAATGGCAGCAAGCTCACATCGCTCCACCAATTGAACTACCAAAACAAGAAATAAGTTTAAGCCCCACAAGAGTATGCAAGAAATGCGCCATAGCTCAGAAAATATCCCTGAATTTATTATACGAGTGCCCAGCTCCAGTGAGTCGCAAACACCAATCTCGTGGGACTTCATCAAGAGGTCTAGAGTCGACCCTCCCCTGTCCTTCTATGAACAGAAAATTTATAGAGAATTAGATGGTGGTTGTTTCTTTATACTTTCAGAGTTACAAACAGTGAATTAAAAAAATTCCATATTTTTATAAATCTTCATCAAAATCTTAGCAGTAATAATTGGTACAGTCCCACTTCGGGTCTGTAGGGTGGAAAATTCCGGTAATTTCGGACATATCGGATTTCCAATCTAGTAGCACGATATTAGATGCGCGCATGCATGAATCATGGAAGAAAATCATGAACCGTAAAACAAAACGCGTGAAAAACTGAAAATTTCAGGCGCTTTATATTGACAACCGGTTGATAAACGAACCTATGGTTTGGTGAATTAATGTAGGTCCACTAGGATTATATGCGCGGTTTATCACTCGGATGTCGTCGGTTAGATTAAACTTATGCGCATAACTGATCTAAAATTAAACATACATACTATAACTATATTTTAAATATCTTCTTAGAAAACCAATCCATGATGTAGTAGATCAAATTTATCTATCCAATTTTTGTACATATAAATACAAAAAAGTCAGGATTTAATGATAGTCTGACATATTGCTTTAATATAGATAACACAATATGTCGATGAGAAGCAGTTCTATTAGGAAACCAGGTCGAAATCAAATACAAAAACTGATGCTAGAAACTCCAAGCCTGGAAGAAATGTCTGGCTAATGGGTGGAGGTTAAGGGGAAACATCATTAAACCAAGCTGACAGAACTTCACAACCTCTGATGTCACTGGGGTCTTAAAGAAAGCACGAAATTGTAAAGCAGCTGGCCCTGGCATTGTGCAAAACTTTTGGTACAAGTACATACCCTAAGTATGTACAGAGTTCATTGACTAAGTGCTGCCGGAGCATGCTTCATGCGCCAGCTTCAGAACCCTCTTTCCTCACAAACGGTGTCACGCAAATGCTCTAAGAAAAAATCTCACGATCAGAGTCCATCGCCTTTCGATGACTCCCTGGCTTACATTTAACGTGCACATGCTATTCATGAATTATAAGCAAGCCTTTCGTTTGTTAAATCACGATTACTTATTTGAGACTCTCTGGACGTACTAAATTTGCCAAATCTTAGTAAATTTCTGAGTCACGGAATGGCCTCCTGGGCTACGAAACACAATTTTTTTAATTGTTCTGGATGTCTGCCAATTGTGATCATCGCAGATTACACAACTGAACGGATTTTTATCATAAATCGGATCAATCACCTGTACAAAACAATCAGTTAATCCACGTGCAAAAATTCAACTTAACGTGGATACGGAGGCACCGATCCTGTCTGTAAAAAATTATGATCTCTTTCCTGAAAGGAAACTATCTTTCACGGTTATACAGGACGAGATAATCGCAAACAGAAAGTACGAAAAGCATTATCTGCTTTCATGTGGATGATCAGGGTCAGTTATTTGATCATAAAAATAAATGCATCGAGCACATAATTAATGGCTATTGAAAGTTAGATCATAATTTGTACACACGCAGACTTAATTATATTTTATTATATTAAAGACAGAAGACAACATTCTGTATTATAGCCACTAAGACAGGACATGTTCCTGCACAGAACGAATTAAGAAGCGGGTTCACGTACAAGTACGTAGTTGGGATTCTATACATGAACCTGCATAAGAACTAATCCGTGTGGGTCCTCAAAGTACTTCTCAAAGGACCTGTACAGGAATATGAATAGGATCATTTAAAGGTTCCTTTGTCGGAACAGCTTCCTTTGCAGGAACCTGAACAGTATCGTTCGCCAAATTCCTGTACAGGAACCATGTCCTTCAAGTATCTATGCTAAATGATTTAAATTTCAGATGACGGTCGATTTAAACCTTAAAAAAACTGATATGTATTTGATAAAATATGGTAAAAAAATGTTTGTATTTTTATATGACAAAAACACATTTATATATTTTTATGTACTTATCGAACTTTTGACAGCTTCCAATGAAGAAGTCTAATACAGTTTAAAAAGTATTTCCATAATTTTTCTTCTACAGATACATTTAACTAACTACAGCCGACTCTCGGTTTAGCCACTCGCGGTTTAGTAATTTCTAGAGCTGCTGGCCCACACAGTTTCTCAGCACGCAGGGTGAGAGGGAGTTACGAATCTTGTCTGAGAAACACCAGCAGCGCGCTGCTAGCGCAATATTATGCAGTCTAATTGGAATCGTTTTGTGCAATAATACACACTTGATCTGAATTTGAAAATTTTTCTTCATTGATGCAAAAGTATGCAATGAAATGCTGTCAGATCTTTTGAATTCACTTGAGTATAAACTGAACAGTGGCCTTCGCCGGCGGACCAACATGAAACTTTACGCCCGCTATACATATGCAGCATAAAATATTTACGAAAGCGAAAAGGGGAAAAGGAGAAAATAGTAAAAGGAAAAGGGGGAAAAGATGAAAGAAAAAGGGAAAACGGGATAAAGAGGAAAAGGGCAAAGTGAACGGGGAAATGTGGAAAAGATAATGATTAAAAGTGGAAGGGGAAAGCCAAATAGAAAATGGAATAGGGAAAAGGAAAAGGAAAGAAGAAAACGAAAAACCGGAAAGGGTGAAAACGGAAAGGAAACGGTAGAAATAAGAAAAGAGGGAAAGAAAAAAATAAGAGAGGAAAGGAAAGAATAGGGAAAAGAACAAGGGTAAAGGGAACGGCAAAATTGAGAAAGTGGAAGGGTGTAAAGGGGAAACGGTATTGGGGAATCGGGAAAAGGAAAAATGAGAACGGGGCACGCGTGAAAATAGAAAGAGGAAAAAGAAAGAGGGAAAGGAGGAAATATGAAAAAGAGAAAAATGTTGACGGAAACAGGGAAAGGATGAAAAGGGAAAGGTTAAAAGGGGGAGGGAAAACGGGAATGCAAAACAGTAAAAGGGAATGAGGGAAAGGAAAAAGGAAGGAAAAAATGAGAAAACAGAAAGGATGAAAAGGGAAATGGAAAAGGACAAAGCGGAAATGGGAAAAATAAAATGGGAAAGGGGAGAATAGGAAAAAGAAAAAGGGTAAAGGGAAAGTGGAAATGAATAAAGGAGAGATGGTGGAAAGGGAAAGCTAAAACGGTAAAGGGGAAAAGACAAAATGAAAGTGGACATGAAAACGGCAAAGGAGATTTGTAAAGGGAAAATTAAAGGGAAATGAAAAAGCGGTAAAGGTAGAGGGAAATGAGAAAGTGAAACGGGTAAGGAAAAATGGTGAAAGAGAGACCTAAGAGAGATACAGAGGTATTTCTCGATCCAGACCCTATCTGTTCGCGCGCACCAAACTTTCTTTATCTGCTTCACATGCTTATTTCCAAGGAGTTTAGGACAAAAAGTATAGTTTGTATCAAGGTCATAAGGCTATTTTGCCTGGTGTGACTTCCGCCCTCGCTTCGCTCGGGCGGCAAGCACACGCTCTTCAAAATAGCCTTCCTTACGCCATCGATACACAATGTGCTATTGCCTACCTAAATTTACACCCGGCTCAAACATATTACTTTAAAATTTTTGTTTATTGTAGTTTTTGAGCCTAATGGAGTTTCTTTTACTAATTCTCGGGTCAATTCAAAAACCGCGCTACTTCGCATGTTTATTCCTGCTCGTTTTCCATTAAGATTATATATCCCACAAAGCGATGAACGGTATTTTATCATTGCAAGGACATCACCAGTGGCTGTTGATAAAACAAGTCTTTTTTCAGTTGGCAGGGGCTTCCAATCATTAAATGCAGAACCGCGCAGTCGAATTGGTTTATCAGCAGGAAAAGTGTATTCTCGTATTTCAAATCGTCGATGTGGATTTATGTGGGGTATGAGCCGAATGAGTCCAACGTTGTCAATGTCATATCCAAATATGAGTAAACTACGATGCCTGGCAGGAGGAGTCCTGGACCTTTCACAAAGAGGAGGATCTATAGGGTGACAAAACCTTTCGGGAGAATGAAGTATATCAGGAGAATGAACCGTTCCAGAGCGAGAAACCCTAGGAATAGGAGCGCCATTAGGTAAACATTCAAACTGTGAACTAAATCCTGTAACATGAAAGAGAAAATAAAAAGTTTCTTACAGTTGATAATTGTATGTTTGTATATCATAAACCGCTTATAGCAATATTGTGAAGCAAGTTTAAAGACATGGAGAGTTGTTTACTCTAATATATATATTATTCGCAATAAATTAGAGGCAGTGGATAATAAACTATGTTACAAATTTGATGGGCGTCCAATTTTTATAAGATGGCCCTCTCACGGTATAGCTGAATAATAGTTTATTTAGTTTTGAAATCATTTTCAAACCTTACAACTCACACAGTTTCTCCTACTCTTCTCTTTCCCGATTTTTAAAGAATTTTGTACCCAGTTTTTTAGAAAGCTTTTGCTTTTTTTTCCTCAATTGAAACTGAATTAATCAATTAATAGAACCCAGTAAGAAACGTAACAAGGTACGCGGTACACTTCACATAGCATATCAGGTTTTGAGTCGGTGGCCGCTAGCCTTCTTCTAAAGAAACTTGCCAAACTGTTTTATAATTATAAGCGAATAATAAAAACTAAACCTCGATACTATGGGGTGGGTGGTCTGGAAGCACCATTCTGCTTTTTTAGTTGGCCCCCACGTTGTACTACTTCATCGAGTACTAGGGAATTCAGGAAATTCAGCCAATTCAGAGAATTAAGACAGTTGAGGGAATTCATATAATTTAGAGAATTCAGGAAATCCTAAGAATTCAGGAATTAAGAAAATTCCATGAATTGTGCCATGAGTATAATGAAATAACACTGTGCATCGTGATTCATAAATTTCATTGCAGTCCTAGCAGATTGTCTACTTTTTCATTAATTTCCACGGCATTTCTTTTTAACCTAACTGCCCAACTTTCCACAACCATGAGTACCTGCATGTGTGTTCGACTTTTAAAATTTCTGAAATGTCACTTAACAGGTTTAGGCCGTGGGCGTTTCAGTTCTAATGAATGTATTAAATGGCTTCAAGCTCCCAACTATCACAGATAAGATTTGTGGTTAAAAGTCAAGTGTCAAAAAGCAGAAGTTCCCTTATTTTTGCTGCCGTTGCTGAAACCTTCCTTTGGGCCGTACTCCTGATCTTTTACACAGACATTGACGCCTCTTCGAACCGGCAGCAAAAAAATACAACCTCACTGGTTTCTAACATTTACTTTCCAAAAAAATGAATGTTCAAAAATATCGCACGTAGATATGTCAAGTTATACATTTGCTTATCTTAAATTAGATTTGCACGTTGTCAGGGTTACGTTTGAGCACGTTCAGAGTTAAAAGTGTACCATATGTTTACGTAGCCGTGTTAATACAGACATTTTATCATTTTAAGTGAGTATTGTACAGTAAGGAGTGCAAAATATTTGCATGTGCACAGTTGGGCTGACCCGGACATCGAAATAAGTTCGTAGGAATTGAGGTCAACTAAAATAAATTTGGAAAGAAAATAGCAATTGGGAAACAATGCATATTTTAGCTCTCAAATTTTTATTTGCGTATAGCTTAAAAAAGTGTTTAGAGTCATAGATATATTATATTATTATATTCACCAATATAGTTAACGATAAATGCACAGGACAAGACGAAAGCTTGAACAATCCTCATCTTGAAGAATTATAGGAAAAAAATTAAAGTATTGATGAAGAATTTTCACTAAGGTTATAACTGTGGAATATTCCAGTTTATAATTGTATTATATAATATCCAATAGTCGTTATCTTGTGGCTTGAATTTTTCAAGTTTGTTCTTCTTTGTATTTACATTTCATTAAAGCCAGTATCAGGGAACAAAAAATTTGTTTACGAAATTCGATAAAACAAAAAAAAAGTTGAAATAATAGAAAAAAAGCGATTTTAAAGAAAATTGATTCCCGCGTATGGACTTAAAAATCCGTCTGCCAAGTAACCGTTAATCAGCGCTATAGAGCACCCGGTTTCTGTGCAGAGCCCATGGGCTCGATTTTGGCTGTCTGAATTTATTTTTAGCATCTTTTGACGCAAAAATTCATTTTTTCGATGGCAGTTTCTTTATGTTTGTAAAAAATGTAAAAAAGGCATTTTTTGATCATCTATTGGCCCCATAAGTGCATTTGTCTATTAAACTTGTTTTAAAAATCATGATTGTAGTGGACTTCCCAATTGAAAAGACTGCAATTAAAAGAAAAATTTATCGAAAAATTCTACTGTTGAAAAACAGGAAATGGGAATAGAGCTGCTTTAGGAATATGAAGAAGCATTAAATCAACTGGCATAAATAAAGAACGTGACCCTCATGTGAGTTCATAGTCGCAAAGGGATTAGGCGCAACAAAAAAGCAGACCATTGGGTGAAAAGTGGCAGAACAACTGAATACATAGGGCCGCAACTTGTAATGAAAATAGCATCCGTCTGCACCGGGACGATAGAGTGCAATTTTCGCGTAAGTTTAGTGACGGGAAATGTGAAACAGTTGAAAGTCGAAGCGAAAAAGAGGCGAAGCGCCTTAATAGGCTAGGGGACTCACAAAAATCAAGTGCCTCTAATTGTGAGTGGCAAGTGGATTCACAACAATCAAGTACCGGGAATTGTGAAAGGGAAGAGGACTCACAAAACTTAAGCAGCTAGAGGCAAGGGGATTCACAAAAATCAAGCGCCTCGAATTGTGAGACGCAAGTGAATTCCCAAAAATGAAGCACCTGGATTAGTGAGAGGCACGGGAACTCACAAAAGCCAAGCACCTCGAATTGTGAGAGTCAAGGGGACACACAAAAATCAGGGACCCCAATTTCTTCTGAAATAAAAAAAGTCCATATCGTACTATAATCTTCACGTGGTAGACTCTGGGAACTATGACTTGATAGTACCTAGGCCAAAAACAGGCTTTAATTAATAATACCTTAGTAATATATTTATTTAAATAACCACTACTTATACGTTGGACGTTCATAAACATGGGAAGAATATGGGAAAACCGTGGTTGAGCATTGGCCCAATCTTGCACCACGCCTAATTCACGTTTACCCTACGCTCACTCTACGCTTACCCCACGCTTAACCCACGCTTACTCCACGCTTATCCCATTGTTGATCAATGTTGAACCATGGTTTACCCACTGAACATTTTCCACGCGCGTTCATTATTTCAAATACGCGTAACCAGTATTGTTAAAATCTGTATTAAAAAGGTAGCACGAAACCTATATTCGAAAATACCGCTTTTGCTGCTGATGGTTGGTCACGAATTAGCAGCGCTGAAGCGCGCATGTGGAGCATGCGCACAAGAGAGTCTAGATACTTTGCGGGTAATCCGCTATACAACAAAATCTGCAAATTCCAGTATACAAGAAGAATTCAACGTGGATTCGGAAGCATCAATCCTGTGTCTACAATGTTATAAACTCATTATTTCAACAAAATTATTTTTCTTGGCCATACAAGTACATACAAGTAATCGCAACCAGAAAATGCCAGAAGAACACTTTAGTTACATGTGGAAAATTAGTATTAGTTATTTTTTGATCCCAATAAATACATCGAGCGCACAATTGAGGAATGAAGAAAATTAGCACAAAACGTTTGTTCCGACAGACATAATTATATTTTATTATATTATATAATGAACACCCCTATTTAAAAATTATTTGAATAGTTATAACAGAGCCCAAATATTCCACATTAAAATTCTTAAAGATTTTCCGCTATCGGTCTAACTTAGTTTCATTGACTCATTCTGGCGTCAATTCAAATCCCTAGCCCCTTTCCTTATTTATGGCAGCCGTTGTTTATGCTAATTATACATTACACGAAGAAATAAAAAAATACTTTTTTTTAATATCTCAAACCTAATGACGTTCATAAAATTTGTTTGAAATCCTGAAAGTCTACAAAAGTCTTTGAAATTTCCTTTAAAATAAATTCAATTTATTTATTAACGGTCTCTAAAATACTCTCCAAATCCTTAGATTTAAACGTGGCTTAAACATATAACTTTAAAATTCTTTTTTATTGATGTATGTGTGCCTAATGGAGTTTCATTGCATAATTCTGGGGTCAATTCAAAAACATCGCCGCTTTCCATGTTTATTCCTGATCTTTTTCCTTTATGATTATAAAATCCACGAAGCGCTGTATTATATTCTATTATTCCAACGACATCACCAGTGGTTGTTGTTAAAACATATCGTTTTTCAGTTGGCATGGGCTTCCATTGAGTACATCTAGATCCACGCAATTGAATTGGCTTATCAGCAGGAAAAGTGTATTCTTTAATTTCAAATCGCCGGCCTGGATTGCTTTTGGGTATCACCCGAATAAGTCCAATGTTTGCAATGTCATGCCCAAGTATGAGTTGATTACGTTGCCTGGGAGGAGGAGACCTAGACCGGACGCGAAGAAAGGGTTCGGCAGGACGAAGACACCTTTCGGGAGAACGATTTACATTGGAAGAATGAGCTGATCCAGAATGAGAAGGACCAGGAATAGGTTCGCCGTTAGGTAAGAAGTCGAACTGTAAACTAAAATCTGTAACATGAAAAAGATGATAACATGTTTCTTAGAGTCTACAATGGTCTAGTGGTATCGTAAACCACTTATAGCAATAATCTAAAGCAAGTTTGAACATATTAAGGGATGTTTGCCTTAATAAAATTATTATTAGAATTAAATCGAAGGAGACTAAATTATGCGAATAACATTCCTGATTGTTTAATATTTTATTAACTGAGGCGAGTTGTACTTTTAGTTTGTGGTCGGATTGCGTTTTCGGGTTTTTTGGTACGGTCCTGAAATCGAATTCTGACCTGTCCAAATTGACCTGGAATTCCCCGATCCGAAACGTTTGATTTGGGTTTTTAAGAATTGTGCGCATCCCCAATATATTGAAACAGAAATTTAGTTATAAAAATGACACCCTTAAGTGCTGGCTCTCTTCTACGTTCTCAGAAATTTCCTCTAAACAATAAAGAAATACTTTTATGGTTAAAGTGCCATCGTTTGACAATTCAATTTGAAAACATATCCTCTAACGGTTAAAGTGTCAGTCGTTTAAGCAAGAATCGTAACCAATTATCGTGTGCATGTAGACGTGTCAAGTCAGACATTATATCACCTGAAGTAATTTTTGCACAGTTGGGAGTGTACAATATTTGCAGAAGTTTTTAACTGCACATAGCTTAAAAAGGAATTACTTAAAATTATAGATAGATAATTTTATTATAATCACCGATAGAACTGAAGATAACCCCCAAGGATATGAAGACAGTATTAACAATCCTCATTGTTCTTAATTAGAGGAGTAGCAGCTTAATTCACGAACAAAGAACTTGATTAAAAGTGTAACTAAGGAATATTTCAGTACGCGATTGAATTATATAGCATCCTATATTCCTTATCTTGTAGATAAAAGCGTCATGTTTGTTCTTCTCACTATTTGCATTTCACAAAAGCTCGTATCAAGGAAAAAGATTACTTAATAAATTCTTTAGAACAAAACACAAGGTTGAAATAATTGGAAAAGTTAATGTAGTCCGTCCTAAAATGCGAAAATAAAACCCTTTGTACTTGCATTAGGCCCGCATGATGTTTGGAAAGCAACACATAGTAAAAAAAGGATCAATTTTGTTGCAGAAAATTTTACACCATCGATCATTTGACTCTCGGAATCATGCAGGCTGAAAATGACTTATTTTATTTTTGTGGTACTTTATGGTTTTGATATTCGTATCATTCCGATTAAATTGATTTCTATTGTAGAAAAACTGAAATAAAGTTTAAGAGAAAATAGCAAAAGGGCAATAATGCAGATTATATCGCAAAACTTTATTTCGCATTCTGGTTAAAAAAATTATTGAAATTTATAGGTATGTTATTTGATTCAATTCACCAATAGTAGG
>JAWWLR010000158.1:57061702-57082967 GCA_035041075.1 Acraspis erinacei | reverse complement strand
CTAAATCGAGTTCGAAGCAAAGATTCGTGATGAGAATGCGTTCGTTATAACCGAAGAAGTATTAACGAAAGAGAATTAACAATCTCCAAATTACAGTTGTTGCAGCTTTTACCTTTAATTTTAAAAGATCTGCGCACCAATGTGGAGGAAGCGCAAAGACCGAGCGCGCATCGCGAGGCAAATACATTATCGAGCGCGAAGTGCGCAAAATAATATACGCGCGCCGTAGGCGCGCTCAAACTTGCGGATGAAGCGAGCCGAAGGCGCGTCACAAAAATTTAACTTTTTTATCGAAACCCCAATTTTTGTTGACGTAAATTAATTTTTTCAAACGAAAATTTAGTAAATCCAAAACTATAATGTGCATAATAAAAGTATATGGTTTCTTGAAATGCTTATGAATTTGTGGAATGAATGTCTGAATTCAATTTTCAAAATTATACGTGCATGTTTTTTTTTTATTAAATTAGTGTAAAAGGTTATTAAAATCTGAAATTTTCACAAATGAAAAACAAATAAATAATTATTCGAAAATTGGTTTAATGATTAAAACTAATAAAACACGTATAATAGAGCTAAACTAAATGTAGAAAAATTCGCTCTTTGGACTAAATCGAGTTCGAAGCAAAGATTCGTGATGAGAATGCGTTCGTTATAACCGAAGAAGTATTAACGAAAGAGAATTCACAATCTTCATATTACAGTTGTTGCAGCTTTTACCTTTAATTTTAAAAGGTCTGCACTTTTTTACACTTATGGAAATTTTAGTTGAAAGTTTATAGTTTTGATTACGTAGGGCTTTGCAATCCCTCCTCATTAGAGGTTTATTTTTTTCAATCAAACCCACACAATAAATATTTATATTTACCAATAGAATTGAGGATAACCGCCAAAAATAAGACACGTCTGGAAAGAAATCTCATATTTTCTAATTAGAGAAAAAAACTGATGAAAGTATTAAGTGCGAAATATTATTGACAATGTAACTAATAAATATTCTGGTTATTCATCAGATTATATAGCGTTTCCTATAGCTGTTATCTCTTACTTTAGAGTCTCCAAGGTTGTTTTGCACAGATATTAACATTTCTTTGGAGTAAGTGCGAAAGAAAAAATTTTACTTTCTCAATTCGTTAAAACTTTTTAAGAAACATTGTTTACTAAAACCTATTTTTTTTAAATAACCTGTATACTTTAATATTAATCTTTATTTGTTGGAAATTCAAATTTCGTCGAAAGTTGATCTACGTGATCAAAAAATTCTTTTTTATGATTCATCATTATAGTTGAAAAGTCATCTTGTTTTTTGAAAATTGAACTACTCTGCTGGAAAATTGGTTTTTTGTTTATGCTAGAAAATTAATCTTCATGTTTGTAAATTAATCTTCTTTGATCGAAAATGCAACCTTCTGGAAAGTTAATCTACCCTGTCAAGAATTGATTGGCTGGGTTGAAAAATTATTATTTCAGTTGGCAATTTATTCCTTTGGTTGAAAAATTGCTTACTTTTTGGACGAAAATTAATTTCTATTTAGTTAAAAATTCAACTGTTTGATTGAAGATTCATTTACTCTATTGAAAACTAGTCTTTTTTTATATAAAATAAAACCCATTTTCTTATGAGAAAATTCTCTTTTGGTCTAACAGAATAAATTTGTCCAGGACCCGAAATTATAGTATTGCATTTTTGGTTCCTTTTTTTTTTGGTAGAAAATTCTTTTTTGTTCTTCGTTGAAAATTAAGCTTCTTTGTTAAAAAGGAATCTTTTTACATGGAAATTCATTTTCATAATCGTTACCTTAAATTTTCTACTCATTCAAAAATGTAATTATTTGGTCGAATATTTGTTTAGTTTGTTAAGAATTTTTTTTAATTCAACTAATTGGCTGAAAGTTGACATAATTTGTCAACAATTTATTTTTTAAAAAGATTAATCATTTTAGTTTGAAATGGATTTCTTAGAAATAGCATTTCAATATTTTTTAAATAATAATTTCATTAGTAGAAAATTCAACAAATTTCTTGAAAATTTTTTTCATGTACTTTGTTAAAAATTGGTATGTTAAAAATAATATTGATATTCTTGATAAAAAATTAATCTTTCTGGTTGAAAATTGAACTGAGTGTTTAAAAAAGGATTCATTTTGTCAATTCGACAGTAGAAATAATCCACATATATTCCAATGAAAACAAAAATAATTAATAATCTTTATTAATTAATAATTCAATTGAAAATGTAACCATGGAATATTTGGGTCTTCATCAGATAACATAGTGTATCATGTATTCCTTATCAATTAGATTATATGCGTGACGGTTGTCCTACTTAGTTATTTACACTTTATTAGTCAGTTTCAAAGATAAAAATTTACTTACTGCATTTTTTTAAAGCAAATATCACAGCTTATACAATCTATTAAGTTCAATTACTTGATTGAAAATTACTCTTTTGCTGTCTTCAAATTAAATTGCTTTGGTTGAAAATTCAACTATTTGGTTCAAAATAAGCTTCTTTGTTGAAAATTCTCAAATTTTTTTGACATTTTTTTCTTTCTTGCCGTAAAAATTCCCCTCTCTTGAAAATTCAAGTACTTGGTTAAAATTTTAACTAATTTCTCAAAACCTTATTTTTTTGGTTGAAGATTTATCACCATCGCTGAAAATTTATCTGTTTTTTTAAAGGATAAGGGTTTTGTTGATTTTTTTTATAATAAATTTTTTTAAATGCAATTTAAATACTTAATTAAAGTTTAACTGCCCTGAGAAAAGTTTATTATTATTGTTTGAAGGTTTATCATTTGAATTAAAAACTGGTCCATTTTGGTAGAAAATAAATCTTCTGATTTAAACATTAAAGAAATTTCTAGAAAATTTGCTTGCTCTCCTTGCTTGAACGTTACTATAATCTTCATGTTTGAAACTTTTTTTTCTCTTTTTATTTTCAATTATTTGCCTAAAAGTTGAACTACATTGTCCGAAATTAATCTGCGCGCTTAAAGATTGAACTTTTTTGGTTAAAAATTCAACTTATTGGTTAAAAGTTGTATCATTTTGTGATAAGTTCATTTTCTAGGTTAATAATTCATTATATTATATAGAAATTAGTTTCTTGAGCTAAAAATTGAAATAAATATTTGTTATCTCTCCGATTTGATCAAATGCACTGGCTAAATTCGTTCCAACTGATATCATAATTTGTATAATGTTTTACATTCAAATAAAAACTGTAATTCTTACTAATCAACCCTTCTGAAATAAAAATTATAATTCTTTACGGAAATACCGTTTAACATCCATTCAATTTATTAAAAATATTAATTATGATTTTGAGGGTTTAAAAATATTTTAAGAGCTTTAAGGGATTTCACAAAATGTCACGTATTCGTACTGATTTGAAAGCATTAAAAATTATTATATATTTATTATTTGTATTTCACAGAATACCCTGACTTGAATAAAAGTCAACTGATTTTAATAGATTTAAAACGATTTTATAATGCTCTAAAATTTTCAGGGGGCAGAAAGGAATTAAATGGGTTTTGGCACTTGGCATTTGCGACTTTTCACTTGTGTCTCATCGCTTACAACTTATAACTTTTCCATTGAAACTTGCCACTTTTCACTTATCGCTTATTGCTTAGAACGTATTGATTATCACATGCCACTTTTCACATTTCACCTATCACTTATCGCTTATTGCTTACAATTTATGATTTATCACTTATCACTAATCACGTATCGCTTATAACGTATGACTTATCACGTATTACTTATTAATTATTACTCTTCACTTGTCACCTGCCACTTGCCACTTCACAATTATCGCTTATAACTCATCACTTATCACTTACCACTCATCACTTCTCACTTGCCTCTTGGCACTTTTCACTTTAATTATCACTCATAAATTATCACTTGTCTCTTGCCACTTATTCCTTGTCACTTGTCGCTTATCACTTTTTACTTTTCATTTGTCACTTGTCGTTTATCGCTTATGACTTATCACGTTTCACATTTCTATTGTCTTTTATCGCTTATCGCTTATTGCTTACAACGGATCACTTATCACGAATCACGTATCGCATATAATTCATCACTTTACACACATTACTTATTACTTATCACTTGTCGCTTGACACTTGTCACTTTTCACTTGTCACTTATCGCTTAAAACTTATCACTTGTCTCTTATCCCTTGTTACTTTTCACTTGTCACTTTTCGCTTATCCCTTATGACTTATCACGTTTCACATTTCTATTATCTTTTATGGCTTATCGCTTATTACTTACAACTGATCACTTATCACGAATCACGTATCGCGTTTAATTTATCACGTTTCACGTATTACTTATTACTTGTCAGTTGTCACTTGGCACTTGTCACTTATCGCTTAAAACTTATCACTTGTCTCTTATCACTTGTTACTTTTCACTTGTCACTTGTCGCTTATCGCTTATGACTTCTCACGTTTAACATTTCTATTATCTTTTATGACTTATTGCTTATTGCTTACAATTGATCAATTATCACGAATCACGTATCGCATATAATTTATCACCTTTCACGCATTACTTATTACTTATCACTTGTCGATTGACATTTGTCACTTGACACCTGTCACTTATCGCTTATAAACTAATCACTTATCACTGGCAACTTGTCACTTATCGCCTATTGCTTATCGCCTGTAACTTATCACGCATCACTTACCACTTGTTAATTTTCACTTTTTTACTTGTCACTTATCGCTTCTAACTTATCAGTTGTTACTTACCTCTTATTGCTTATCACTTGATTCACATAAATCAGCTTCACTTTTCCTTTAACACGCTCTTTGGTTGTTAATAAACTTTTATCTTTTGCGTTCAGTGCTGCTTAACAGTCAACAGTTTACACCTTTTCTGTGTCTAATTTTCATTTTTTAAGTTTCCAGCGAGGGTCCTAAATTCTGGAGTGCATTTTTCATTTGACGTTATGTATCTAATCACCTTTCACTTGTCGTTTGTCACTTATCGCTTATAACTTATCACATACCACTCATCACTTCTCACTTTGCACTTCTCCCTTGGCACTTAGCACCTTTCACTTGTCAACTGTCGCTTGTGTCTTATCACTTGTTACTTTTCACTTGTCACTTGTCGCTTATCGCTTATGACTTATCACGTTTCACATTTCTATTGTGTTTTATCGCTTATCGCTTATTGCTTACAACTGACCACTTACCACGAATCACGTATCGCATATAATTTATCACGTTTCACGCATTACATATTACTTGTCAATTGACACTTGGCACTTGTCACTTTTCACTTATCGCTTATAACTTATCAGTTGTTACTTTTCACTTTCACTTGTCGCTTATCGCTTATGACTTATCACGTTTCCCATTTATATTGTCTTTTATCGCTTATCGCTTATTGTTTACAACTGATCACTTATCACGAATCACGTATCGCATATAATTTATCACGTTTCACGCATTACTTATTACTTATCACTTGTCGCTTGACACTTGTCACCTGTCACTTATCGCTTATAAACTCATCACTTATCACTTGCAACTTGTCACTTTTCGCGTATCGCTTAACGCCTATAACTTATCACGCATCACTTACCACTTTTTAATTTTCACTTTTTTACTTGTCACTTATCGCTTCTAACTTATCAGTTGTTACTTATCTCTTATTGCTTATCACTTGATTCACATTAATCAGCTTCACTTTTCCTTTAACACGCTCTTTGGCTGTTAATAAACTTTTATTTTTTGCGCCCAGTGCTGCTTAATAGTCAACAGTTTACACCTGTTCAGTGTCTAATTTTCTTTGTTTAAGTTTCAAGCAAGGATCCTAACTTCTGGAAGGCATTTTTCATTTGACGTTTTGTATCTAATCACCTTTCACTTGTCGTTTGTCACTTATCGCTTATAACTCATCACTTATCACTTACCACTCATCACTTCTCACTTGCCACTTGTCACGTGCCACTTAGCACCTTTCACTTGTCAATTGACACTTATCGCTTATAACTCATCACTCACCACTTATCACTTATCACTTGCCACTTGTCACTTGGCACTTAGCACTATTCAATTGTTAATTTTCGCTCATAAAGTAACACTTGTTCAAAATTTAACTGTTTTAATATTCAAAAATTCTGTTTATGATGCTTTTCTCACTAACATGAGTACTTCTTGATATTGGACTCTTTACATCTCAGAGGTGTTAATAATCGCTGCCATCTTATCAATTTTGTTAAAACTATTTCCAATTGTACTACTTCGTAAGGAATGTTCCGTGGCCAAATGAAGATTGAAAGTTAAGACCAACTTTTATATAAATTTTAATATCTACGAAACTTTTTTCCAGTTATAATAAAACTGACCGAGGATTCGAACCCTACCTAAACTATTTTACACTCCCTGAGCTCCGCAATAACAGAAGGATGGTTGAAATAGCCTTAGTTTTATAGAGTAACATTATTTAAAAATACTAATATTATCAAAATAACATGATGATTGAGAAATACTGCTTGAGATTATTATTATTTAAATTACAAACAAATGCATTTTTTTAAAGACAAATTTAATAAACAAATGCATTGTGCGGGCACTTATCGACAGTGAAATTCTTTTTTTTCCAAACTAGTCCTTTCAATTGGGAACTTCATGAAAATTTAAGCAATATTTATGTTTAGTTGATAAATTTAATTATATTTTAAAACAAATGTAATGAATAAATAATTAATCAGGCATCTGTCGACATAAAAATTCGTTTTTTCGATGTCAACTTTTTAGAATAGGAACTTAACGATAATTTCAGCAACATTAATAATTTTTTCTTTGCTAATTTAATAAACAAATGCGTTATTGGGGCAGTTATCGACGGAAAAATTCTTTTTTTCCGATTTCAGACTTTTTCCTTGGGATCTTTATAATAAATTTTTCAACATTTATGATTAGTCGATAAATTCTATCTTTTTTCAAAACAAACTTAATAAACAAAAGTACTCTTACGGCATCTGTTTTTTACTTTAGAACTTCATGATAATTTAAACAAATTCATAATTAGTTAATAGATTCTATGATATTTTAAACAAATTTAATAAACATATATATTATTTGGGTATTTAACAACGAAAATGTTGTCGGAATTTTGGAAAAGTCGAAAAACGCCTCATCAATGCGTTTGTTTATTAAATTTATTCAAAATATTAACAATAATAATTTGACGATGGAATTTCTTCATCATTATATTGTTTTTCTCAAAATTTCTGTCAATATAACTTAAAAAATTGCAAACATAGAAAAACTCGTAAAAAGAATTCGTTGAACAAATAATTGTTGACGTTTAAACAAGTTCCATGTCCACAAATCTAAACCCCGAACCCAGATTCCAGAAAACCCACAATCTCCATATCCACAAACGTACAAACCACAAAACCCGCAATCCGCAAACGCACAAACCTCAATTTCACAAGCCCAAATACCTCACATCTTAAAATACTAATTGAGAAATTGGTATAATTTGGCGTTGGTGAGTTTGGGGTTTGGGGTCTGTGGGTTTGGGGTTTGTAGGTTTGAGGATATGTAACTTGTGTATTTGGAGTTCGTGGGTTTGGAGCTTGTTGGTTTGGGGTTGGTGGGTTTTTTTATATGGAGCTTGTGGGTTTAGGGTTTGCGGGTTTTGGGCTTGTTTATTTGAGGGTCTGAGGCTTGTTAATTTGGGGTTTGTAGGTTTGGGGACGACATTTATGAAGAAATTCTAGGTTATTAACCATTTTTTGAATTTTACTGCACATCCTGACGTGCTGGCTCAATTCTGCGAATGGATTCATTTTCAGCCACCCTAAAAACATAATGTATGCTTATTAGAATACCAGTAGACCCCCAAAACCATTTTGTGGTCCTGTGTTTTTAACAGTTTCTATTTTGAGTTTTAAACATTCATTCGTAAAATTGCCAACTCTACACCACCTCCTTTCTCCTTACTGAACAATGTTGATGATCTGCCTCGAGTAGATCAAAATGAAAATCACATTAGTAAAGCATCAGAAAGTAAGGCATAAGACATAGTTTCTCAAGAAAAAATGCAGGAATTATATCTTAATTCCGATGATAAATAAACAATCATAAGGCCGAGAAAAATACAAAAAGTTTGGTGAATTCCCGCAATTATAAATTGAAGGGATCGTAGATCAATAAAAGCTACAGAGTGAGAGGTTAAAGAAATAAGGGAAGCAATGGACATTGAGCCTCAGCATATATTTAGAGTTTCAAACAAAAAAGAGAATATAATAAAATAATCTCGTTGAGAAGTTCAAAGAAACAATCTCTAAAACTACAAAAGAATCAGAAGAAGTTTAGTTCTTGCAGATGGTGCTAAAACCTTTTAAATGCGGCGAACAAAACATTTTTCTATTGTTCCTTATATTGTGGCTCGCTTAGCAAAAGGAATCCATAAAGGAAATAGACTAAATTCATTTTCTAATCCTAGACTTGGATAAAGACTATCTGAAGACTTTTTCATAATTTCTATAACTACAGCGATTTAAGCCGACAATTCCTGGAAAAAATAATTACGTGTCAGTGAAGATAAATAAAGTTCAAAAACATGAACACAAGCGACAAGAAAGCGTTTAATGCTAGAGAATACTGTAAACTCAGGCGATAAATATATTTAATTAATTACAAAAGATCAACCCCGTTTCCTAAAACTTGATTACGTAGCGAAGATGTAGAGTAAATATATTGCCGATACAAAACCATCCCTAATTTAGGACGCCTTTAGTCACTATTGGTATCGTTAAGAAAATACGGAAGTTGTACTTTTCAGTCTCACAATCATTTCGGATTACCTTCAGCACGACTCAACTGTTTATTATTTGTTTTTGAAGAAAGTAAGTTTAGAGCTAACAAGTCGACGCTCTTCGCAAAAGACTTCGAAATCAGAAGAGAATGACATTTTCATTCCAAATTCCATGGAAAAGAGCCTTGTGATGGATTGTCTTCAACAATGAAGTGCGAAGGTACAGCATCGAGTCTACGAAGACCGTTTGATCATTTAATTACTACGGCTTCCTTATTGTGCGATTGAGCTATCAGCGCTATGCCAGAAGCAAAATTCATTTTCTATACCACAAGAAAATATGACCACCATGCGAAATTTTTTTGCAATAGAGGCTTTGAGAACCGCCACTAAAAGCAAATTGAAAAACAATTTCAGTTCCAATTTATAATTGTAGTGCATAATCAGTTCAAATCCGAGACTTCAATATAAGTTACAATACAATTGACATTTAAAAAAGGAAGTCGAAATGGACAAATTAGGCGTACGAAAATAAGGACAATGTGTGTGCGCAACCGCCATACTAGAAAGGGTACTTAACTTAGATTTACATATAAAATGTAAGTTGTATCTCTTCTATAATTTCAATGTAAATTAGGGCCTTCCGAGTTTGTTAATAATTATACATTTTTCCTTCAATTGACACTTCCATTAACAAATACAATCAACCTCTCAGACCCTTGATTGAGGACATGATTGAGTAACAATTAGAAATGAGAAGTCAGTAAACATTAAATTATAGATAACACTGTATGGTTGCTGACTAAAACCTTCATGAATTGCGAAATAATATTTCCCCCATTAAAAACTCCGATCAAACATTTGCCCTTTCTCCTACCGATGAAGCAAATCTTCTAGCAGATACAGACCAGGTATTCTGAGAAAAAAACCTATCCGCGCAGTTCTTTCCCAAGGCAGTATTCCAATACAGGTATTCGTTGATATATTTGATGAATCAATAGAATGAAAGCATCGTATCTAATAAGCCAAGAGAAAAGCTCTTGGGGTAATATTGCGTTAAAATCCTATCATTCACAAACACTTCGAGTCAAAAATAATTATATAAAGTCCTAATCTACTAGATACTGATCAAAATATTTATAATATAGGTGTATAAAATTAAGTAGGTGCTTCGAACAGACAATTTTTCGCCCTAGACAATTGCGAAATTATCGCCCCGTCCCCAACATAGTTTTTCTCGAACGAATTAATAAGTATTCATCAGGAGCGGGTAGTACTGAAAAGAGGAAAGGATTAATATGTCGTTCATTCGTTATAAACTAATATTATTGATGACAAATTAGGACTAATAATTTTCGTTTGCAATTTCAAAACTTTCCAAATTTGACCTCCTGGTCGCTACTGGAGGTATCAGAAGAAATATAATTTGTATCCTCTTTGTAAACAAGTAATGCCAAAAGCCTTCCTCATAAAATAAATTATCTAGATTGGGGACGTGATATCGACACCGCACGGAGACTTTTCTCGAAGCTGGAGAACTCCTACAGCTCGCGATAACTGCAAAAGCGGTACACGCGATGGGCCGCCTGGCGAGAGTAAACAGATGGACTCGGGGGACTAGAACACTAGTCTACCAAGTGAAATCAGGTCACTGCCGATTCTTGAGATGAGGCAGGACAGAATAACAAAACGCTTCAACTTCAGCAGGGCTTTCCGCGTCTGCAGTCCAAGCAGGGATGTGTGTGAAGGAAATGGTAACCTACTCTTGAAAGGGGAAATCTGGTATACGCTTGGCTCCAGGTGAGAAGGAGGGTTAGGAAAAGGAATCTATGACAGTGCGAAGAGGAGGGAAGTGGTGCTGCCGCTTGGGAGACATGCTACTGTCTTTCAGGCGGAGGTCCGTGCCGTCTTTCGCTGTGCTGAAATAATACTAGAAAAGAACGCTGCTGGAAGACAGATTACGATCTGTTCGGACAGCCAAACGACACTAACTACAGTAGGAAAACCAGATAGAACATCATAACTGGTTTGAGAATGCAAAAAGGCATTGAACCAACTTGCAGAAAAGAAAACAAAGTTGCTCTCATATGGGTTCCTGGTCCAACAGGGATCAATGGCAACGAGAAAGCAGACCAGCTGGCAAGGTGCGGTGCGGCAAGTAAGTAGATAGGACCGGAACCAGTACAGGGACTAGCGTTTTGCTGCATCGGTCTTGCCATCCAAAGCTGAACCCGCACAAAGCACCGAGAATACTGGGAGCAAATCCAAGGTTGCCGACAGGCAAAGTCCATAATGGGCTATACGTCCAGAATTGACAGAGCCAGCGAAATCAAATAATCAAATCAACTAATATTCAGAATAAAATTGTGAAATCTTCCTGGGCTGATTTTTATTTTTTATTTATTCAAAGAATTAAGCTGTTTCCTAACCGATTTGAATTTTTTCTTCAAATCAGATCTAAATATATTCCGGATAAATCAGTCAGGTCTGTTTTTGAAAAAAGTTTTTTATTCTTTTATTAAATAACAAAAACGAAAACAAGTTTTTTTGGAAGAGTACTTGTTTCCAAACATACATAGATGCAATTCAAAATACCAAGCATCAATGAAGTAACTATCCAGAAAAGTTGTCGAATACAGCTTATATGACAATCAACTATGTTTATAGTTCACAACAATTGTCTAAACAAATTTAGATCATCTAGTGTATTTTTTTAAGAACAAAAATTACGTTTATTTAGGGTATCGGAAATCACTACTTGTTTAACGTTGTTTCTATGAAACTCGATAGCGATACCCTAATCATATTGTAATTAATGTCTGTATAAAACGATCTGTCAAACTTTGCAGAAAATATTCTAAAGCTAGTAATGTAAAGATTAGTGGAGAAGAAGAGGTAATGCAGTCAATCGGTATTTGTGTCAATACGACTACTCTTTATGGTATTGCTTTTCTCAGCTTTCTAAGTCTTTATTCTTAGCTGCCTGTGCCTCTTCTAATGATGTACTCTTCTGCATTAAGTACTAATTGTATTTTTGTTCACCCAAGTCATCTCTTGTTTTAACATCTCTACCAGATGTTAAAACTTGTAACAGAAGCTCAAAGTTGTTTGATAGTTCTACATCGAATCCAGTAATTTTGGTAGTCGTCTCATAAATTTCAAAAACCTTTCTGGCTATTTTTCCATCGTTAGAAGAGCGAGTCCCTTGCTTTTGGGTTTTTATTAGTTCTTTGGTGGTATCGCAAGCTTCGTTTTCCACGTATATTTTACATGCCCGTTGTTTAATTGGCAACCAATATCTAATGTTGAGTACCCATCCCAGTTGCCTAATTTGTAAATGCAAGACTTGCAATCCGAACGTAAAGGCAGTTCTTTTTGTTTTTTCAGGACTTTCGTTAAATTATTCAACTCACTTGGTCAGTGAAATGCAAGCATACAGTTCCGTCAAGCAGTCCTCAAATTATTTATAGTTTTACAAAATAAACGAAACATTCAATTTCGACTTTGCTTGCTTTCAGTATTTTCAGTTCCTTGTCAATATTTCCAAAATCAAGTACTAATTTTTATTTTGTTTCTGTAGCATACTCAAGCATTATAGGCACACAAATTTTTGGCGAAGAAGGTCAAGTATTTTCCTGAATTACTGGCAAAGATGTATTTGTTTAGCATTAAAACAAAGAGAAACCAAGGACATCAAAAAGAGACTTTTATCAGAATTTTCAGAATCTTCGAACAGTTGCTTGTAAGGTTTTAATCCGGACGAGCCATCATCCCCATATTTTGATATAATTTTTAAATGCTTAATGTTTCCAGATTTAAATCTTTCACTTTTAATAGTCTCGTAGCAGTATGATCTAACCCTTCTTGCAATCAAATTGTGGATATAATTTCAGTAATCTTTATTGCAGTACTCAGTGAATTACAAGAGATTTTTGCATTCGTAACCTGTTTTTAAGAAGGCGGGATATCTGAAATTTTGTCTTTTAAGAGATTCCTTAAAAGTGCTTATGATTTGTCAATTTTTAATTATCGAAATGTGCAAAAGCCTTGTCATTAGTGAATGAAGCCTTTTCACTTTTGACTGCTGATTCAATATTGATATTGTCATTTTGAATTCCGTGAATAAGGAAACAAATGAACCTAGTCTCCAGAAACTGCCTGTTTATTTGCCGCAATTCTTCTTTTCTTGTCTTTGTCAGTTTTGTACTGTTTTAGAAGTCAAATGCATTATCACAGTGCTCAATTCCCTATTGGCAATTTCGATAGTTTTTGGGTTGGACATTGAAATTGTATTTGCTATCAGCTGTGCGTTGAGGTGCGCGTGCGTAACCAGTGGTATTGAGGTATCTTAACCTATAAACTGACCGATCACTGAGAGATGCTGAGAGAAGAAAGTTTCATAGAAAGTGTTTTTATTTTTCATGAGTGCTTCTTAAAATAAAAGATGTAGAAGAAGAATTTGAATAAAATTAGATGCGAAAAATATCAAACAGGCCGAAAAGGCTTAAAAGAATTAAACTTTGATGATAATTATTGGGAAGGTAAGTTTTGAAACTTAGTGTTAAATTAGTTAAGAATATAATTGATACATCTCTTGTAGAAACAGATTTCGATGAAGAACATGAGGAAAGAATTGTAGAATACGATGCTGTATGTCATTCAAATATTATGGATGCAAGTTTTGGCGCGGAAGATTTGAGTGACCAAGGTGAAGGAGATCCTGTAGAAGAAGAAGTGGAAAAAAAGGGAAGAAGAAGTTGTAGATGAAATATTGGAGTTGAAGGAATGGGCTAAGCAAAAGAATATTAGAGTCGGTGCACTAGACAGTTTATTGGAAATTCTACGCCAGAGACTGTTACCTACATTATCAAATTGTGGAAAAACGTTTCTAAAAACAACAAGCGCTAAATAAACTATAATTGAAATGGCAGGTGCAAACGGAAAAGTTGGTTATAGATTTACTCATCCATGTTGATCAGGAGAGCACATGAATATGTGGCAACAGGAAAATGTACCAAAAAAAGAAACAAAAAATGTTTTGCCCACCCTCGTCAAAAGCTAATTGGTAAAATTATCCTTGGCTTTAAAAGAAGGTAATACATGAAAAGTATACATTATTCCCTACGCCACTGAATTAAGGAGTGAATTTACGGCAACTAATTTCGAAAATTCTTTTTTAGCTTGTTTCGCAAGAGCCGAACTATGAAAATAAAAAGTAATTAAGAGAAGTTAGTACTTTTATTTTTAATAACATTTTTTTCATTATAAATAGAATTAGTTCATAATTTGCATTCTATAATCTGCACCACTTTACTATAATTTATAGTTTAAATTTATTTTTAAGCAGGTTTTTTTTTAATTTCCGAAATTTAAAAAATTATCGCGTACAAAAAATGATTTCTAAATGAAATTTTGAGGCAAGACAAGAAATCGCTATGAGTTGTAACTGATAGAAATCATTCTTTTTAACTCAACAATTTTTCTCCGTAAAAAGGTACCCACAAATCAATGTTTTAAGTACTTATATCATACATAAACATCAATTTAAATTTCGCGCCAATTAGGCAGCCATTCCTGTCATCTCATTGGCTGATCAGCGCCGCGATCCGGTCCGAGTCTCAGTGACACTCCGTGATTCCGACTCCATTTCCTGTAGTTTCCTACAAGTTCCTTAGCGTCATTATTACCATAGATATTACTTATCAAAAAAACTTTGAATAACTTTATTTTCTATGACAGTACACGTGTGTTTCTTAACCGGAAAAGGCTGATAATTTCGAAACTTTTTAATTTCAAGTACAAGTTTTCTTTTCTTTTTAGAATTTCTCCAATGAAACTCTTTGATTCCGAATTGAATCGTATTCATTTATTTTATGTTTTCACTAATTGATATTGGTTCCATTAAACATCAATTGAATTCCGTGAAATTGTTTACAGTGGAGAGTCTTCTGATGATGGATTGGTAGATTATGAATTGATGGAATTCATAAAACGTGGACGGAGATCTGTACAGAGGAAAATTGATATTATACCGAGGGTGTGGATGCACCACGAACATGTAAAAATTCAAGCTCAATTTTTAGACGAGCCCTACACCGATGAAGCCAGGAAATTGATCCATGATCTTGCTAAGGCAAATCTAAACTTGAATCTGATTTCTTATTATTATTTTAGGGACTTACGAAGAAGCCGAAAAACGATTGCGTCAACTATAAAGAGAAGAATCTGCTTTTACCAATGATTCGGAGGATCCTGCGAAAAAAGCCAATAGAAATGAAGATAAGATTAAAAGTAAGAAGCTGATTATTGATGAGAGTAAATACAACACGAATGTGGAAAAATTGAAGCTCAATTTTTAGACGAGCCTTACACCGACGAATCCAGGCAATTGATCCATGATCTTGCTAAAGCATGTTTAAACTTGAATCTGATTTCTTATTATTATTGTAGGGACGTACGAAGAAGCCGAAAAACGATCTCTGACTCCGATGATAACACAAAATCTTGGAGCAGAAGAAGGGTAGATCATATCGACAAAGAAAATAGTTCCAAAGAAGACGAAATTTCGTCTAGTTCTTCTGAAACTATTAAGGAACTGAAAAGAACAAAAATTCAGTTGGTAAAAGATAAAAGTACTCCTTTACCCTTACCAAAAGGTAATACGACTAGTTCTCAACTATAGATTTAAAAAGCGGCCCATTGTTAGTCATAATGAATTCCAAGTCCGATAGTGCCAATTTTGTGTTTTTTTTACAGCTGCCCTAAAGGAATTATTTATTTCTGGGTTGAGACCATTGCAGCCCCTGACGCTTGGGATCAACTTCCTGTGGAAAGTATTATCTTTTCTAAAACGAAAGATATCAGAAAGGAAACAACTCAAGATGAGATGGAAATCCTTGAATCTTCTAACAATAAAATCGAAAGAGGTAAGAACTCGATGTTTCTTCTTATTCACCATCATGAGTTCGATAAAAACGAATAAAGGTTTTTGTGTCCTGCTTTTAATGATCTTACTTTTTCCTTCCTTTAAAATTAAACGTCCTACTTTTTTTATGAATTTACAGAATACATTTCACGATTGTCTTATTATTGTTTGTAGAAACTATTTTAAAGCGATTAGATCACCTCGAATTTTAAACAAAGCAAAATTCTAAGAAACTCGATAGGCTTCTGGAGTAGCAGATGTCGGAAAAAGTTGATGCAGCTAAACCAGATTTCACAACCCATAATAATTTGTAACTACCGCTGAAAACTAAAGAGGGATTTGATTATTTCGATAAAAAACTAAAAGAATTATAATATTATAATAATATTTTATGTACTGCTAATAATTCAAAAGGATTCCTAGTTGATATTAAATACCATTCATAATTATTTCACCTGATACATTTTTCTTTATTCGCTGGAATTGTGTGTATTGGCTTATTTAGATACGAACCGGATTTATATCGAAACACGTGTTATGTCAGTTTACCGTAACCACGCAGATGACTGGGAAAACCCTTTTTTCGGAGACTACAATATATCTATGTTTATTTGGTAAGACTTAATGTGAAAAATATATGGCTTCATTCTGTTTGATATATACTTTTATTTTTCAAACTGTAAATATTCTTCAGGTTTGAATAGGAGCTTTAAAATTATTACATAAGGATAAGGATGGAAAGGACTTAAGCCAAAAACTTTCTTATTTTCTTTTATTTGACGCCCCCCCCCCCCCAGTTTTCGTCAAATGTCCATGTTTTGAAACCCCCTGAATACGAAAAAAAGGTTTTTACGAATGTGTTTCTGTATAACTGTCTATCTATGAGCACAATAACTTGTGACAAAAATTGTGAATTTGAAGAAGATCTACAAATTTGTAGTGAATCACTTTTTAATAGGATGCGTATTTTTCGCTTTAATTGTGAAAAACATCATTAACAGTCAAAAAAAGTCTGCCCGCTGTGTGGGCAAATTATTATCGCACCTTTTGTCATTTAATTTGTTTTCGCGTCGTGTGTGGGGTTTCAAAAAATTATTAAAAAGTTTTTTAAAATGTTTTTAATGCTATTTTTTCGATTAAAACCAAAAACAGTACAATCAAAAAAATTATTCATGACAAATTAATTAATTTTTACATTCTCATCGGAGAAGGTGTTAGATTTGTGTAAAATTTCATCCTTGTATTTTTTTTAAAGCTCCACGTTTTTCACAACCCGAATCCGAATAACAGGTTTTTACGAAAGTGTCTGTCTGTCTGGATGTAGTTATAACATTCATAAAATTCCAAAAAATACACGAAAATGAACATTTTTAACCAAATAACGCACGATATGAAAAATGTCAAGAGTAGAAAAATGCTCCTCTTTGAATCCGCTACAAGATTATTGTAACTACTTTTTGAATTTTCTAGAAAAATAGAAAATTCATATTTGGAAGTCATACGAAATAATGGAAAATCCAAAAATTACATTTATTCATTCAACAATTTCACAGTATTTCAAAGGTTCTTAAATAGGCACCACAACTGCGTTGTAGAACACGATGCGGTAGAAAATTCAATTGACAAAGTCTGGGTCTTAGTTTTTGAAAAAACGGCAGAAGTTTCAGAAATTGTTTAATAACAAAACTTTTTGAAAGAATGCGCATTTTTTTAAACGTGACAATGAAACTGCATCTGTTTTAATGCCAATGCATCTTATAAATTGTAATAATATAAATTTATGGAAATTATATGCAATCTAAGGGACAAAGTCGAGTGCGAAGCACGAGATACGTGATGAGAATGTGTGCGTTAAAGCCGAAGGAGCTTTAACAAAATATAATTCACAAGCGCCAAATTACTGTTGAGAATCAGCAGTTTTTTCAATATAATAAGTGCTCTCATTAATGATAAAAAAGTCTACCTTCGTAGCGAATCAGCATGGGGCCTTCGAAGGCTAGCATGCCAAAACTATGTTGGCCCTTCATAGTTTTCCATCGTAGGGCCAACATAGTAAGAATAACCCTGCGCTAGAATTCACTTTCAGAAATAAAATAGGGGCACTGACATTTCCACTTTTTGAGGTTATTTCATAACTTTTTTGACAATTACGACCACTAGCGATAACTAATCGGGAATTGTATTTTCGGGTTGATACTCAGACAGATCGATGTACCAACAAATTTTTTTACTGTGTTCGGAATGTCATTTGAGCCTTACCAACTATACTATTTTTCGCGAAATACTGCAGATTAATCGAACTGATTCTACATTAGCTGATCAGCTCAAAAATCCAATTATTTGCTACACAAATTTTGTTTATGACCATCAACTTTAATCAAAAACTAATTATTTATATTCCCTAAGTGTATTTGAATTGATTGATAGTTTCCAAAAAGTCTAAAAACACCTAAATAGCTATCTAGATAAAATATTCAAATGGGTGACGGTCATTATTGGAGTAATTTTCAGCGATAAATCCAATGGTGACCTTCAATTTGACTGTTAACTTGACCTTCAAAGACATTTTAAGGTCAAATTTCTATTTTTAAATGTGAAACCCTATATTTTGATATCAGCAAGGGAAAGAATGCAAAATTTCCGGCTTGCATCAACGGGAGGGCTCTGTATTTCCTCAGGTCGAGGTCATTATTGGAGTAACTTACAACGAGAAATCCAATGGTGAAGTTTAATTTGCGCTTGAAATAACCTTCAAGGTTAGTTTCAAGGTCAACTTGCAGGTCACCATTAGATTACTCGTTGAAAGTTACTCTAAGAATGACCTTGAACCATTTTAATAATATTTTGTCTGGACAGTTGTTTAGATGGTTTCCTACTTTATGGACACCCTGTACATATGTCATTGTGTCTTAATTTCTAAACATTTAAAGTGGCTCATCGCAGTCAGTTGTGTTTTGTGAGATCTAGCCGATCATGAACATAAAATTTCTGATTTGGACCAATGCGTTGTTCAAAAGATTTAAAGTTATTTTGAAAAGTGAAAAGAATTTGAAAAGTTTGTGCAAATTTCAAGGGATTTTAAAGAATTTCGTGGGATTTAAAATGATTTTAATTTTCAATTTAAGGTATTTCTAGAAAGCTTCGGGAAGTGAATAAAACTGAAATAAAATGAAGGAAATTGCTATGAATTAAAAACGTTTCAAGAGATTTTGAATTATTTCAAATAATTTCTTAAATTTTCAGGGATTTCTTAATATTTGAAGGATTTTATTAAATTCCCAAACGTAAGAAATATTTAAAGCCATTCCAAAGATTTATAGGGATTTGACCAGTCTCTTTCTTATAAAACTTTGCTAAATAAGCTAATTTTAGTAATATTCATGGGACGTCAAATGACTTGTAATTTTAAATTTGTTAAGGAATGTCAAAGAACTTTGTAGCAGCTTTGAAGGTTTCCAGGGATTTGAAATAATTAGAAACTTTATTTTAAGAATTTTTTTGAATACTACATATTACTTTAAAAAATATAATATTAATCATATTTATTACCAATGCATTTTCTAAAGTTAAAAAATGAAAACTGTTTTTATACATATATGATTTTTTCCAAATCAATCTTCGGCCTGCGCAAGCCTGTAGTTATTATTTTTCTTTGTCATGATAACAGAAATAATTTTTTAAAATTTCTCGAAATCAGATGATCCCTTCCTGTTGGCGATTCTTCTATTTCTTTCAGGGTCATGAAATCAACCGCGCCGCTATCCATGTTAATTTTCACCCGTTTGTTAGGCTCATATCGAATGTCATTATATATTTTCGAATATATTGCTTGAAGAACTGTATTACCTCTTGTCAAAATTGCGAAGACGTCACCATTGCACGTTGATAATACAGTTTGTTCTTCTGTTGCTATGGGCTGAAAGGCATTGATTCTTCGTTTTACTTGAATTGGTTTGTCGCGAGGAAAAATGTATCTGCGAATTTCGAACTGCCGGTTTGGATTCGTTTTGGGAACTAGCCGAAAATATCTAAGTTGTTCAAGATTATAACCGAATATTCGCAAAGAAGAATCCGTGGCAGGAAAGTACCTAGACCTGACACGGCGAGTAGGCTCGGCAACAGGAGACCTGGATCTGACCCGAAGAATAGACTCGGCAGGCGGAGGTTCGACAGAAGCAGAAGACCTGATCGGAGAATGAGGTCTGGCAGTTTTAGGAATAGTCCTTGTAGGAAAATTACGTATGTGAGTAGAAGAAGTGGCAGGACAAGGAACACCAGCAATATGTTCGTCTTTAGGTAGGAACTCCGAATGTGAACTCAAATCTGGAACAAGAAACAGAGGATTTTAATTTTCCCTTGCAGAACCTTTTTCTCACCTTCGCAATACATTTCTTTTCCGGCGCGATAATTAGCTAATTTCAGTTTTAATTTTAAGGAAATCCTAAATATGTACTCATTGGTTGAAAATTGAAACATTTGCTTTAAGTTTCGTCCACTGGCTTTTGTATGAAATTATTATTCATTCTTAAAAACAAATCCTTTTCCTTTAAAAGTTCAAATACTTGGTTACAAGTTAAACTAACTTTGCCAAGAAATAATTTTTTTTAAGAATTATATTAGCTGAAAATTCGCCTGTTTGTATAGAGGTGCAACCAAAGCTTTGATTAGAAATGAATTTTTATGAAGAAAAATAATTGTTTGAACTTAAAATTGACCATGTTCCATGTTATTAAGAAGCTTTTCAAATTCCATTTTTTGAAAACATACACATATTCTGGAGCTGCATGAAATAAATTCAAATCAAATTGGTATTCATTTGAGCTAAATTTATACAAATTTATAAAAAGCAGCAATTGGTATTGAATGTAGATTAAATCACATAAATTCTGAATAAAAAAAAATTTCCTAAAAATTTTACTGTAACTTAAGATAAGTAATATTGTTATACGTACCAATAAAATTGTAGATAACTGCCACGAATAACACAAGAGTCGAAGTATTCCTCATCTTATCTGATTAGGAAAAAATCTAATTACTGTAATAATGAACAATTTGAGTGAGAACGTGGCTAACGAATATTCTGTTTTGTCATCTAATTATATCGTATATACTGTATTCGTTATCTCAGATTATATGCGTCAAGTTTGTCCTTCTGACGTGTTTACATTTCAGTATAGTCAGTTTCGCGGAAAAAATTATACTGACGAAATTTCTTATACCTGTCCTCAGAATTCTTATGATCTTACACGTTTAAGCCAAAATTATAATTCTTTACTAAAGGAAATTCCCAATTTTCTCTAATGAAGAAATGCCTGGTCCAGTAGTTACCCCGAAAATAGATTGAATAGATAATATTCAGTACATTGAGTACATGGAACAAAGATACGGGGATGCGAAACTATAGTGATAGAAAGTAGGTAGCTAAAGGGCGGACTCGTATTATGATCAGGAGTAGATAGTGACTCACATGATAGTCAAGAAGTTTGTCTAATTTTGTGTTAGAGAGTAAGACAGCATATAAAGGGGATTACATTT
>JAWWLR010000158.1:57031671-57042019 GCA_035041075.1 Acraspis erinacei | reverse complement strand
TAAAATATGCTACTTTTGTCTCCAATGAACTTTGGCAAAAGCTTTAAGAAAAAATGAATGGAAATCAAAATATAGGTTTATGGTACGCTTTTTGTTGTTATTCTCTTATTCTTGCATATTTCCTCACGGAACCAAACCTGTCAGCAAACAGGAATCTACGAAATTTTATTTTAATATTAGAATATTTCCCGCCAATACCGAACGAGAGGCCCCCACCATTCGGACGACCAAGACCATTGTGCTACAGATTTGCTAGCGGGCATCAGCGAGGGGCTACTATCTTAGAAATCGGGACTCTCGATGAAAAATCAGACTCGGCTAAGCTCGGCGGAATTCGGATGATGTCGGCCATTAGCTCGACTCACCGAGGCTCCGCGCTTGGCGAAAGATCTCCAAGATATCCAAAAGTTACTCAAAGAGTTCTCCTACAATTCTCTTAGAGTTACGTCACTAACTTAATACATATTTGTTTTTTCATATGACAATTAAATTTTACTTTATATAAATTTAAAAATATCCAAATCTATATATTTAGCTAAATTTATGGTCGCATTCCTTGCAACATCTTCATAAACAGGAACAAGTGCGTCCCCAGATTAACGTAGATGGTATGGTCCTAATAAAGCATGATGATCCCTCCCTCTTTAAAATGGACATTGGGAGGCTTTATTAAGTTTTATATGGGTAAAGATAAATGTGCACGCATCGATAGAATTAAAATTGCCACCCCAGAACTCGATCGATCGATCTCAAAATTCCCTTGTTACATTTCTCTTGGGTCAAGGGTGCTAAATTCTCGCACAGTCATAACCATGGTTTTGTTTACGCGACCCAACTGAAGCGCACTTTGTTTTTCATATAATTTTGTTTTAGATGATGTTAACTAAACCAAAAGAATTTTAAATGTGTATTTCTTTGTGTGTTGTATGTAATTGGAGTGAACATTGCGCGGAGAGATGTTATCTGTTTCATAAATTTAAAACTTTATATTTGATTTTTTAATAAAAGATATTATAGAGTTTCCCGCCAACAAATACAATAGACTTTTCGATAATTCTTATCACAGCCGAGTTATTCAATTGTTATCTGTAAGAAAACTTTTATAAAAGTTGCTCAGCTTTTAGATTTAAGCAATTTCCGCTACAAACCTGATAAAAAAACACGCAAGATTTGTTTACAAAGCTGCTACGAGAAGTTCTTCATAATAAATGCAGAAAATATCTTTTTGTTTAAATTATTTGAATTTAATTTAAGGGCTGTTGTAAGAAATATCTTATTGGACAGCATGCTTTAAAAAGGAAAGAGACTTAAAAAGTGATGCTAAAAAGATTCCGGTATGGTATTTAAAAAATATTTCTTTAAAAGATTGGGATCAACGTTCCATCCGTGAAGAATATTTTCTAGCTAAATAAATTACGACTTTTTTACATAGTTTATTCATTGAAACTTATATAATTAATTTTGATCTATGCTAGGATTACCTTGATGATTCGTAGGTTCACTTTTCGTCCCAAAATTTGCCAAAAAGTCCCTTTCTTTGGGCGGCATACCTGATGATATTTCTGTGAAAAGACAAAAAATAAAAATGAAAAATGTTAAAAATGTATTAAAATAGTGAAAGGCTAATTCGATTATTTCATATAATTCGTTCACACCCATCAATGTCTGGAGGTAGTGAATCGTATTCAAGCAAAAAAGAAATCTTTTTTTATGTGATTTGTACTTAAATATCAACATAAATGGCGAAATAAAGATTTTCGAAGTAATTCTCTAAGTTATCTAAATTTATTGTTTTAAATAATTATGATCCCATAATCATGAAATGTTTAGTAAAAGAACGCGATTTTGTAATATTTTTAACTTTATTTATATAATGATAGAAGGGCATTGGGAATCTTCTAAATCGGTTAATTTATCTCCACGAATATAACTTCCTTGAAAGTAATTGTGGAATTTACAAGGTGTTTATTTCAGAAGCAATGAATGACTAAAAATAACATTTTCATTGGAAATCCAATAAAACACTGCTTAAGATAAGCAATCACTACAAACTTATTGAATTATTATCCATTAGTAGCAAAAAAAAGATAACTATTCTTCACATACCAATAAAATTAAGAATAATGTCCAGGGTTAAGACCAGAGTATGAAAGGTCCTCATTTTTTCAAAATGTATGAAAAAATTATTACACAGAATTTTAGAAGCAGCGTAACTTTCGAATATTCTGATGTTTCATGTATATATAATATTCCGCGATATTTGTACTTTTAATCGTTCTTGACCTGAATCGCGCATATGACTAATTTTAAGAATTAGTGACATGAAATATTTTGATTAATATCACCTTATCAATTTACCAGAATGTGAACTTTCGCACGTGTATAAGTATTTTACCTTAAGAAGCTCAGAGTTTTTAATAATCTCTAAAGAGTAAATATAAAATTACTCTTTGAAAAAAACTTTTCAGAGAAGACTTTTATGTACTAAAATCTCATCTAATTTAATGAGAATATGCCACGCAGATTTTAAACCCTAAAAAACTATTGTTTTTGATTATTATTAAGAGAATTCCTTCCGAAAATGCCGTTCAGCAAAAAATGAAAAGTAAATCTATAAAGCAATATCTTTTTAGCACAGATTTCTCATTTCTAGAGACAAAAAGATAATTTTTTACTGAAATTATCAGAAAATAAGTCAAAAGTGATTTTCTAACTTAATATGAGATAATAAATACATCTTGTTCCATTGCTAAGAACAATTTCTATTAAAAAAGTCAAACTCTGTAGTTTTGCGTACTTTCATTTCTTATAAATAACAATAAATAATACAAACACATACTTTTTTAACAAAACAGTTCAATTTGGACCAAAAAGGTGGAATTTTTACACAAAACAAAAAATTAATATAAATTTTCATTATAAAAATTTATTTTCAACCGAGACAAAACAAATTTTAACGAAAGTAGTTAAATTTTCAGCCAAAGACATGAGTTTTCAAGTAAAATTATCAATAATAAAGTAAAAAAAAATTGAGTAATTGAGTAGTTTTTGAGTTAAAAAAAGCCCAACAAAAATTTAAAAAATGTGTTGCCGTTTGTCTGATTATTGAAGAATTGTTTACCATTGGCCATAGTTTTAAAGATTTTTTACGGACTTTCATGCCCCTACTTTAAGTTGAATAAAAACAAAAATTATTCATCAATAGATTTTAGGCTGTTCAAAATTAAGTTTTCGAAAACTCAAATGTTGAAAATGCAATTGTATTTCTAGTTTTTAAAATTTTCTTCATTTTGAGCAATATTAGATGCAAATGTTTTGATGCAATATTTTTTTTTTTAATTAGGAACTTTATGCTAATTTTAGAAAACTTCAGAATTTTTGTATTCACATTATGATTTTTTAATACAAATTCAATAAAAAAACGCATAAATAAGGCACGCTGCAAAAAAATTAGTTTTTTTAGATCACTAGGAACTACGTGATAGATTCCGAAAGAATTCATAATTCATTGATCAATTTTATGACTTTTTAAAACAATTTCAATCAACAAATGCATTATTGGTACACTTGCCGACGATAAATTCTTTTTGTCTCGATCTTGATGAATTTCATATTAAAAAAAATCTAATATCAACTAATTATGAACTTTAATGAAATTATCATTAAGTTCCCAATTAAAAATACCGTTAAAAACACAATCAGGAAGCTCGGGAATGTGACTTTGAACTAGATGATAGGGAAGCTTGAAACTGATTTTCATCGTTTAAAGCATTTTTTATTGTTGGAAAAAGCAAACAAAACTTGTACGAAACCTCTTCTACGGGTGCTCATTAAATTTCACAATTGATTCAGTAAAATAAAGCGTGAAGGAAGGCTGAAGCGTTTTGGACAAGGGAGTCTAACTGACTTTGGCCAGACTGGTTGAAATATCTTGTGGCGATGCTGTAGTAAGCACAAAATAGTAGTAGGCGCAGTCGAGAGCGCTAAGTGACAACAATCGATCGTGGACTCTTTTTAAATTTTATATCTCAACACAATCCTAATTTGTGAACCTCGTATTAATGTCAAATATTGAATACCTATCTGTCCACTTAATGTTGTTTCAACGTATTGGGATACTCGCTGTGGATAGCTTCTTGTTTTGATTGCGTTTCTAATTTCTTAATGATATCTTTCCTGATATCGAATTCAAGGGCATGAAATTGCGATTCGCTTCACAGATGGTGTTCTAAAGCACAAAATTGCCGATAATTAAAAAAAATATATACTTGAATGAAGAAAATATAGTTCCTTGAATCTAGTGCATTTTCTTAAGACAAGAAATATTTTTATGAACCAGCTGAAGTTGGGTCAGCTGAGTGACCATCGCCGTTATCGTGCATTTTTAACCCATGGAACATGCTATTTTTTATTTTAGTCAATGGGTTGAACGCTAAATAGAACTTTGATGCACTGAAGGAGTTTTCTTGAATAATTAGGCACTCAAGGTGAGAGTTCTGGGCTACGGAAGAAAACGCTTGATTCTAGTAAATGTGTACCATGTGCAAGTTTATTTTATGTTTTCTATGGTGACTAGATCCTCATTGCCTTGTTTGTTTAAAAAAATCCTTTTTGTTCTGCTACAAGGCTACCATTCTCGTCGCACTAATAATATACCCTATCTGTAATTGCAAATGTAAGTCACTCACAAATTCTTACAAAATAGGTTATTTTTTAAAATTCATATAAATTTGCAGCGTATTGTTTTTAGGTGACATATACGTGATACTTTGACAACGCAGGGTACATTTCTCAGGCAGTTGTACCGAATGATTTTTATTGTGTTCAGACCTAGGGCTATTATCTTACGAACATACTCATAGAGGGTGCGACAAATGTTCAAAGTCTCGGAATTGTTTTGGGCATTTATTAATTTGGATATTGCATTCGTGTTCCTGAGGTAATTGTCCATTAAGTTAGAGTTTTAGGATCTGTCTCAGGTGCTTTGAAATTCGTGATTAGCAAAAGAAGCCAATCGTATCGCTATAATTTCTTTGCATCAGCGAAGTAAGTCAGCGAGTCCAATTTCAAGATTGCTGCATATCCCGCGTAGAGCAATCATTGATGCCATACGCCGGCCACGCATCGTAAACATTACAGCTAACCGCCAGATGATAACAAAGTGACTGCTTCGAAATTCAGAGCGTTCCATGCGTCAAATGGGTAAAGAGTTCAAATGCAAAAAGTTCATCTCACATCAAAATGTTTTATTCTCTGACGAGGAAATTTTTATTATTGAGCGATCTCATAATCACTCAAATAATCGACAACTCTTGCCCCAAGTTTCTTTGTGGTCTAAACAAGTAAGAACAGTCAGTAGATCACATTCTCCTGTTTCCGTGATGTTTTAGAGTCGAATTTGTGCAACAGCAAAGACTCCATTGGTGCTAGTCGAAAAAGGAGTAAAAATCAACCGAAAATATTATCAAGAAAACATTTCATTTTCTTTTCATTTCATTTATTCAATAATCTAACAATTCTTTCGACCAATTACAGGATGCTTCGAACTATATAGAGTTTAGTAATCGCAGTGGCAGGTTATCATCATTTTTTTAGACTACCTATTTCACGTAGGCGTCAATGGCAGTTAGAAAGCTCGTTATTGACATCTGCAGAATATCTAGAGGTGCTTTGCATTTTTTACTTACAGTGCTTATTTGATCACACATCTTGAACATAAAATATTGAACATAACATAACATCTTGAAGGCCGTCTTGGATCCTTGGACACGTGAACGCTTTGGTAAAAACGCATGAACCTTTCAAAAAGACTGGGCACCGGCACATAGAACGAAAGGGACGATGCAGCTCTGCGAAAGGTTGTTTCCTGATACTTGGGAAAAAATTTGTATCCACCAAATTCACCGAATTTGAACCTACTCTCTGGTCTACCTTGGAGAAGAAAGTTTTCTCTAAAAACCAGACCAATATAGAATGGTTAAAAAGCGTCCTTCCTCATGCCCGGGATTAAATAAACGAAGACGAGCTCCCGGCCATAGTGGATAATTTACCAAAACGCTTATAAGTTTGTATCTCTGCTAATGGTGGACATTTTGAGATGTCCCCATAATTTCTTACTCATATGTATATTTAAAATTTTTCAGTAAAATGATTTCAAAATTCATTAATATTTTACATTATTATTATGCACAAAAATATATTTGCGGGAACTTTTGACGCTCCCGGTAATCTTAGCAATGTAAACAATAACAATTTGGAAGTCAAATCCAAATATATGGAATAAGTAGCAGCTCGAATCTCTTCGTGAATGTTTAAGAGTGGAGATGCGCGATCACTAGCAGTGAGCCATTCGAAATTCAATATGGAGAGTCGCACGTATCAAATGACATCACGCTGATTTATGTGAGAATTTGATATCGATCACTCTTTTCAATGCGCGTGCCATCGCTCTACTAGTGGACAATGATCGTCCATACTTTTACTACAGGAACTGATTAATTTTTAAATAAATTTGATAGGAACATCCGGTAATCTTCACAGGATTGGTAATGATTACGACGCCACAACAAAATAATTGATCAAGTCTTACCAATCTGACATAATCAGCAACACTGATACCCTATGCCCAACTGAGGATTAAACGTCAGCGTTTTTCGTCCGATTAGAAGTTGATAGCCGCTTTTCACGTAGAATGTAACTCGACACCGAAACAAATGTAGAGGGAATGGTTTAATAAGTGGTTTTACCGTATGAAAAAGTATATTAACTGTGACGGAAAGTGCTTCGAAAAACTTTGCAAATGAAGCTAAAGATAAAGTCATAGATAAATATAAAATGATACCACAAGAACAGCTTTTTTCATATGATAAAAGATAAGGAATTTTGTCGAGACTTTTGAGCATTAAAGGTGTTAGTGATGCTGCGGCATGTTTAGTTTCGCTGGAATCAAATGGAAGAGCAAATTCCGAGCAAATTTGGGGACCTAAATCGTTCTGAGAAATTGGCGATACCTTTTTTCAGAGGCCGTTTTACCACGCGCATATCTTGGTTTTTCGTATGCGGTATTCCAAGTTATGGGTATGTGTATTCATTTTCAAGATGTTGAACAGTTTTTGCGCTTCTGAGTTAAACAACCTGCTCGTCACGTATTAATGTTGCTCCTAGTCTTCTTTTGTGTTGGTGGACAAGGGAAAACTTTTCATTCATAAGCGCCTGCCGATCGGCTTAGAGTATCTGCTGACCGCCGTCATAAGGATGTTCATGTCCTTTTTTGAAGAGACATATAGTTTAAGGACGTCCTTGGATGAAAGGAGATAGACCTTATTTTCTCTTTTATTTGGCGGACGACACATGTATCCAGAGCTACTGCCTCAGTAGACAATAGATCGTTGCAGAGGAAGATACAGAAAAGTATCGGACCGAGACAGTTCAAGAACGTAGACATTCTAAGAGTTTTCTAAAAAAAAGTTCCTTTATGATTTTTTGAACACTAGGACACTTAAGAGGAACACAACGTGACAACCCGTTAACACATTTTTTTAAATCGGATTAATGGTACGAAGAATTGTGGTTTACTCACGAACCACTCTAAAATTCTTTTGGACTTGGTCTGTTCTACCTAATGGACATTCTGCGATTTCTTTTGTAGTCATTTCATCAACCTCGCCGCTGTATATGTTTATTTTCACCCGCTTTTCCTTAAAGGTAGGAGCTGTGTATACATAAGTGTATAATCCGCGAAAAGACGTATGATAATCTTTGGTTTTTTCTACAATTGCAAAGACGTCACCATTGGGCCCTGATAACACAGTTTGTTCTTCAGTTGGCATAGGCTTATTTCTATTGTATGTTTTTAATTGAACTGTTGTACCGGGAGGAAAAGCGTATCTTCGAATTTCAAGTATCCGGTCCGGATTTCTGTGAGGAATAAGTCGAATAAATGGATTGTCATCGAGTTTGAATCCAAATAAAATTAAAGAACGTTTTGGAGGAGATCTTGCTCTGGCACGAACAGGAGACCTGGTTCTGATGCAGAGAGGAGACCTGGTCCTGGAACGATGAGAAGACTTCGCAGAAGGAGGAGAACCTCCAGAAGAATGCGTTGTGCTAGGATTAAGAGTCTTTTCTAGAGAATGTCTGTCAGATGAAGAAAAAGAAGGTCCAGAGCGGGGAAAACCAGGTATGGGATCGCCATTAGGTAGACACTCGAAATGCGAACTCAAGTCTGCAACAGTGAAAAAAGGATTAAATTTTTCGTGAAATACAAATAAATTACAAATTAATAATTAGTTAAGAAAATTGCTGTATTGCAATTTATGTTTTGCATATATTGCATATATTTCAAAATCTAAAACCTACCATTAATGAGTTTGTTTACTTTTCATGAACTACCCTACTTCATATTTTACAACAGTTGCTCTAAATAAAAACCTTCAGTAAACAGCAATCAATTTTTTGAAATTTTTGTTATCAATTTTTGACACAAAATGAAAATGTTGCCTAAACTCAAGGTAATACTTTTAAGAATCCAGACACGTCAATCTCTGAGTAAATTAACGACTAACACTAGTTGTACACGGAAAAAAGAAGTTTCATACAGTTTACCGAACTAATTTAATAATAGCGGTTATGGAAGACAGTTTTTCTATATGTAGTAAACTATAAATTGGAAGAAATGCAATATCTGCTAGAGCTCTACCGAAAGGAAATCTCAGGAAGGGCCGGTTTGCAAAAATTTCAGTGAAAAAATTGAAAAAATTTGTCCAACATTGAGGATTCGGAAACACCATAGGCAGTTGATACAGGTTTGGCTGTTATAAAATCTTCATCAAACTAATTGCTTTTTACGGGATTAGCAAAAACTGTAAATAGAAAATATTCGTCATAATTTTTAAAGCAATATGGAGATTTTTTGGATTTTCAAAAATTTGAATTTCCAAATAAAAAAGAGAACAGAAGATATTAACCGACTTGAGCCATTTTTTCCAAACGGCGTGTGCAAAGTTCAACTTCGCGCACCGGTTTCAGTGCGCAAAGTGCCTCTTTCCCGCACTATTACGTAGAGTAAACGACAGTGCGCCATCTAGCAGACGAAGCTTTGACTGCCCTTCAGCCAAGCAGACTCCACAATTCCTTTTTTCTTTGATGTATGGGAATAGCGGAGAGAGCTTATTTTTATTGAATATTCTATACCTATACATTTTGTTCTTAAAAATGTACGTTAGAAGGTAATGGCATTGAATCTCATTGAAGTTCTAGGCTCTACCTACTATGGGTGTATATACATACACCCATAGTAAGCAGAGCCTTGAGAATTCGATTGGCTGATGCACTATGGGAAGGTGACCAACAGCCGCTAGGATACGATAGACGATGTGTGTGAAGAAGTGTTTTATATGGGCCAATATAGTATGGTGGTTATTTATTAAACAGCATATCACGCTTGAGCACCGAGTATCAAACTCAACTTTTATCCGTGTAAAGTTAATTTTATAAAGAAGGTAAAATGAGCGTTGTAGACAGTGAAAAAAGTTACAGTGGTTACGACGATACAGTGCTATCAGAAATTCTCGATGCAGAAAAAAATATAACTTTGAATTTATTACCAGTTACATCACGAAGGAAGTACACGGTAGCATATAACGAATTTAAAAAATGACGTACTTCTAAAAAAACCAAATTATTTGTGAAAGACATTTTTCTGGCCTATACTTATAAGAAGTTGATTGCTTATTTGAAGAATGAAAATGTTGGATATCAGCCCAAGAAATCTAAAGCCTTTACAGCGGCTCCAGTCTCCAAATTTTGAAATGATGCTCCAAATTATCAGCTTTGGCAATGAAGGTAAATCAAATAATAAATACATATTTAGACTAGAATGTGAACTCGCGAAGTCAGTAGTCGCAAATTGCAAATTGTTTAAAATGCACTTTAATTTGTGCTTAAAATTTTTTTTTATTATTTTGCATAGTTTAAAATTATTCACAACTGAAAATAATTAAGGATTAATGGAAATTAAATGTTTCATGTGGAATTTTAATCGCATACAGTGAATTTAAAGCAAATTTTTATCCATTTATAAATGAAATATCCTTTATCTATAAAATTATAACCTCCAAGTTAGGCTAGAATTCGTATTTCATTTCTGATCGCTTACAATTAATATTTTTTTAATATTTTAAATTAAAATCTTGTAGAATTCAATAATTAGAATTTATCAAAGCTTATAATGTAATAAAATTTACATGACAGAGTAAAATAAGAGTTTTCTTGACAAAAAAACAGCTTTAGCAGAAAACTTCTTTTTTCTTAAAAAGTCTACCTGGTTTCGCGAGTTGCGGGCATTATC
>JAWWLR010000158.1:56975294-56985763 GCA_035041075.1 Acraspis erinacei | reverse complement strand
AAACAAATGCATTATTCGGACATTTTTCGCCCGAAAAATTAGGTTTTTTCAACGCCAGTCTTTTCGGTTGGGAACTTCAGAACAATGTCAGCAACATTCATAATAAGTTGAAAAATTTTATGATTTGTTTAAACAATTTTAACGAACAAATGCATTAATCAGGCATTTTTCTATAAAAAATTAGTTTTTTTCTATTTCAATTTTTTTAATTAGGAAGTTCATGATAACTACATCAAAATTCATAATTGTTTCATCAATTTTATGATTATTTTAAACAAATTTTATAAACAAAGGCAATAATTAGGCAATGTTCGATAGAAAAATTCGTTTCTTTTCGATGTTAATTTTTTTACATTAGGAACGTTTTGATCATTTCAGCGATAATCATAATTTTTTCATAAATTTTATGATTTTTTAAACAAATTTAATAAACAAATGCAGTAATCAGACATTTTTCGACAGAAAAAATCATTTTTTTCTATGTCAACTTTTTTAAGTAGGAACGTCATGATAACTTCAGGAAAATTCATCATTTTTCGATCAATTTCATGATTTAAAAAAATTAATTTAATAAACAATTGCATTATTCGGTGATCTGTGGACAGAAAAATTAATTTTTTCGATGCCAGTCTTTTTAAGTGGGAACTAAATGATTATTATTATTATTAATACACCATTAAGCTGTTACACTTTCGGGGTATAATTTGAGGAAAATTCAGAATTAGTTCATAAATTTTATATTAAAAAAAAGAAATTTTTATGTAAAAAAATGCATTATTCGGGCATCTGTCGATGTTTTAAAGAAATTTAATAAACTTATGCTGGAATAATGCATCTTTTTATTAAATTTGTTTTTAAAAAATATAAAATTTATAAAAAAATAATAAATTTTACTGAAAGCATCATGAAGTTCCCAATTAAAAAGACTTACATAAAAATAAAATGAATGTTTCTTTCGATAGATGCCCCAATAATGCATTTGTTTATCAGACTTTTTTTTTTAATGCATAAAATTGTTATACAAATTATCAATTTTGCTGAATTTATCATTAAGTTCCTAATTAAAAAAGTAGACAAAAAAACGAATTTTTCTGTTGACAAATGCCTGATCAATGCATTTGTTCATTAAATTAGTTTAAACAAATCATAAAATTTGTCAACTTATTATGAATTTTGCTGAGATTGTTATGAAGTTCCTAACTGAAAAGACTGGCGTTGAAAAAACCTAATTTTTCGGGCGAAAAATGTCCGAATAATGCATTTGTTTATTAAATTTGTTTATAAAAATCATAAAATTAATCAACAAATTATAGATTTTGCGAAAATTATCATAAAGTTCCTAATTTAAAACAATTGACATCGTAAAAGCGAATTTTATTCTCGAAGAATGCCTCATTACTGCATTTGTTCATTAAATTTTTTTATAATATAAAAAATTATAATCTTCAGGGAACATTTTTTTAATATAATATTGTTTCCATTCAAACTTCTTGCACTATAACTTGAAAAAACCTATAATCCTGGAAAATCGTAGAAAACATTTTGCAACAAATAATTTGTTTACCAAAAATGTTTTTGTTTATGGTATAATATTGGAATATCTTTAACGAATATTACTCTATGCAAGTAAGGCGATTATAACAATTTTCCTATTATTGACGAGCACCGGGAAAGTCAGAAAGAAAAAATTGCCATTTTTTCGTCATATTTGTTTATTTATAAAAAATTAAAATCCTAATTGAAAAATAAGGCTGCCCAACTCTCTTAGAAATCTTATCAGCTTTTTAAAAAAATTTCTGGTTCAAATCGGTCAATATTTGTGGACTTTAGGTTATTTTGAATAAAAAAAAGTCATTTCTTTCCACTGTGCGGCAATCGGGAGACCTGGGGTTCGATTCCCAGCGGAGCGAAGGGGACAGTTTTTTTTCACTGATAAAATTTGAAAATAAATTTGATAACAAATTATTTATAATATATCGAATAATATGTCAAATATAAATTTTTATTGAGAGTTTTATATTTAGAAAAATTAAAATTTGACAGTTTTCATAATTTCCGGAAAATCTCTGAAATCCGAAGTTCCTTAAATTTGTTACAAGTTCTAGAATCCCTAAAATGTTCTGAATTTCATAAAATCCTTGAATTTTCTTAATTACTGAAAATATCTGAATTCCTTGATTTCTCTTAATTCTGGAATATTCTGAATTCCATAAGCGTTCTGAAATTCCTGAAATTATCTGAATTCCGTGGAACCGTTTAATATCCTGAATTCCTTGAATATTCGGAATCTTCCAAATTCCTGGAATCGAATATATTTGAATCTTCTAAATTCCCTGTAATCCTTAAATTTGGTGAATTCTCAACATTCCTCAAATTCTCGAAATTTCTAAATTCCTCAAATTATTTGTATTCTCTGAATTCTTCGAAATAGTTTGACGTCCTTGGAATTCAGAGAGTTCTAAGAATTAAGGAAATTCCACGAATTCAAGGAATTTAGATAATTCAGACAATTTCAAGGAAATCAGATACATCTAGGAATTCAAAGGGATTCAGTTTATTTTATTTCAAAAATTTTATTTTAATTAAAATCTAATTTTACAAAATTTAAACTGAATATTTTTGAGTAATTTTTCAATTTTCCAAAACCTTATCCACATTAACATGTAAAAAAATTTAAAAATGCGTTGAAAAACAAAATCATTCCTCTCAAATTATTATTATTCAAAATGATGAATCTAATAACTTAAAATATTTGTTTGTATGTTTTTTTTAAATATTTTAAATTTATCCAATTTTCAATTTTTGATAATTCGATTTTTAATTTTTCTTAATTTTTAGCAACTTAATAACAAAAATATATCATTAAAATTTTTTTAAAGTTCATTTTTTCGAATTTTCAACTAGTGAAAATTAAACTGTTGAAAATGTAACTGTTAAAAAATCAAGTTTAAAGTTGATTTTAATTTTCAACAGTTTATTTTTTTCCCCAATTTTGAATATTTAAATTATAAACAGTTAAACATTAAACTGTTGACAATAAAATAAAAAAGCAAAGTGTATTTTAAAAAATGTTGAATTATTATATTTACACAATCGTATAAGAGAATTTAATGAATAAAAATTTGAATCCATAGATTTTTTGTAAGGACAACTTTTTTGAAAACGCTTCGCTATTGGTCTATAAAATAAATAATATTTTTTAAAACCCTTTCTGCCAATGGAGACCCGTTTTGGAAATAATCGACTTTTTTTACAACATTTTTTTTACGGATTGAAATATTTATTAATTTATTTCTCGTGTAAAATTATATAAATATAACGTATTTAAATACTTGTTTTTCATAAAAAATAAAATTAAAACAAAATTGAATGTTGAAAATTAGAGAAACTTTCTTTAATTCTCAAATGTTGAAGCTTTAATTTTAATTTTTTTTAAATTTTTAATATTTTAATTATTAATGGCTGAAAATACAACGAAAATGCGAATTTTGTATTTCAAAATAGGATTAAAAATATAAAATTTACACAATTTAGATAAAAATTTAATAACTTTTAAACTGAATTTTCTTCAATTTCCAAAACTGTAAATTCACCTGCTAAAAATTGTATTTTGAATAGTATATTTTTTATTATCTTCAGATTTTAATTTTCTTTAATTTTCAGTTCCTGAAAGTTCAATTTTCATTTTTTTCAATTTTCAACAATTGAATGATCAATTATCTTTAAATTTAACTGCTGACAATTTAATTTTGTTCAATTTTTTATATTTGAATCATGAATAGTTGAAAATTCATGAAAAAGACGAATTTTCTATTAAAACCTGTTGAAAATTTTCCGTAAGAATTAATTAAATAAGTATTAAAATATATACAAACATTTTTTTCTAAAAGTCAATTTTTTCGAATGTTTAAAATTAAACTGTTAAAAATTCAAGTGTTGAAATATGAATTTTCAATTCTTTTTAAATTTCTAACATTTGAATTGTCCAAAGTTTAAAATTAAACTGTTGATAACCCAAAAATTCGATATATTAAATATGTTGTATTTACATTATTTTATGTAAAATTTGAGTAAAGAAACATATCAATTCCTCAAAACTTTTGTTCATAAATTTTCAGACATTAAAAATTCAATTTTATTCAATTTATCAATTTAAAAAATTCAATTGTTGAAAAAGTGATCTATTTAAATACTTTTATATCATAATTAAATAAATAATAATGTCAATTCATTAAAAAAATGTTAATTAGATTTTTTCAATTTGATTCAACTTTCACTTTTTGAAAATTAAGTTGCTCAAATTCAACTTTAAAAAATCTAATTCTAAATTTTAATTAATTTTTTAATTTTTCGCATTTGAATTGTCGAAAAATTTTTTAATTAAATTATTTTTTAAACAGGTTGCTATTTGTCAAAAATTATTTTAAAAATTAACATTTATCCAATAAGGATTTCAGTAGAAAATTTCTGAGGATAATAATTAATTCAAAGTCTTATCTTCTTTTTAATCAAAATTTACTTTACATAAATATATCTTGTTTGAACAAAATCAATGTCAATTTCGTGAGACACCACTTTACTCAGTAGGACTGGTTTTTCGATATTTAACCACGACAAACATTATTCGTGAAAGTCTTATTATGCTCACCTTCACCTGAATAAACGCGCAGTTATTGGCTTTCACACGAGGTACAATTTTTTGTAAAAATAATGATTACATAAATTTAAACTCAACAAAGTTAGAAAAGTTTACGTAAATTTTTGATAAATGATTTAAATTTTGTGTCATCTTTAAATATTGCAGTAGAAATGCAAATTTTGATTAAAATCACTTTATTATAGTTTTTCTTCTTTACTTTCTTAAAACAAAAATTTTTTAATTAACAATTATAATTTCTCAAAAGGTCTTGCAAAAAATTATGTAAAATTATTACTGTCAAATCTAAAAAATATAAATATTTATTTCTTTCGTGTAAAAAGTTATTAAAAAATAGCATTACTAAACTTTCTTTCCAGTTTTCAGAATAAAAAAATTCCTAATTTTTATATAATATTTTTTTTAAATCGAGACGCTAAACTCAATAATTGGTACAGAATGCAGGGTGTGTAAATAAATATATTAAAAAATGGTTGCAATTGAGACTAACCGATTTTCACCTTCATTTAATGAAAAAAGTCTTTTTAATTCAAATTTTCTTTATTTATTTATTTTTTTATTGAAAAATCTAATAATAATAATTATAGATTACATTATATTGCATTAAAAATAATTTTTTTAATTCTCTATTTTTTAAAGGCAGAAATCGAATTTTAAATTTATATATATTTTTTTAAATCGTTATGAGGTATGATAAAAATATTCGGTGATTTTTTTTTGGTTCTAGGGGGTAAAATTCTGTAAAATTCGGAAGGTGCAAAAAAAAATAAAGTTTTCAAGTTTAAAAAATCAGAATTTAGCTTGCAGCTATTAAGATGAATTTGACCACATTTGCACCTCGAATTCAAAAAAATCACCCTCTGCTTTCATCGTACCTCAGAGAGATTTTCTAAAAAATGTATGTAAATTTAAAATTTGATTTTTGCGAACGCTTTATTGTTATTTATTTTAATAATTTTAAATTCAAACAACAATTTTCGAAATTTTAAACTTTAAAAATAATTTAAGGCAATCAAATTTCGTTATTTTATTTTTAATCAATAAAAAATATATTTATAAAAAATTTTAATTGTTGAAATTCGGGAATTTTCCAAATTGGATATTTTAGAATTCGAGCATTTTCTGTCAGGAATTTTATAATTCGGGAATTTTCCAATTCAGTGATATTATTAACTGTCGGAAATTTTATTAGCTGGGAATTTTCTAATTCGGTAATATTGTAAACTTCCGAGAATTTTATCATTCGGGATTTTTCCAATTCGGGAATTTTATAATTCAGGAATTTTAATATTCAAGAATTTTATTATTCGGGAATTTTCCAATTGGGTATTTTTATTTTTTGCAAATTTTAATATTCGGGAATTTTCCAATGGGAATTTTATTTTTCCGGATGTTTTAGTAGTCCCAAATAAAAATACCGAATTGAAAGATTCCCGAATAATAAAATTCTCGAATAATAAAATTCCCGAATGATAAAATTCATCGCAATTTATAATATTACCGAATTAGAAAATTCCCGAATAATAAATTTCCCGGCAGTTAACAATATTACCGAATTGGAAAATTCCCAAGAGAAAATTGTCGAATTATAAAATATTCGAATTGGAAAATTCCCGAATTAAAAAAAATTACAATTTTATATAAACATGTTTCATTGATTATAAAGACAATAATGAAATTTTTTAAATTATTTTTAATGTGCAAAATTTCGAAAATTATTGTTTCAATTTAAAATAAGAATATTTAAAAAATTTTAAACATAAGAAATAATTTTAAAAATTTCTCTTATTCTTGTATTTGTAATCAATCAAATATATTTAGAAAAAAGTATAATTGTTTAAATTCGGGAATTTTCCAATTCGGATATTTTATAGTTCGGCAATTTTCTGTCGGGAATTTTCCAATTCGATTTTATTCATTTTGTGCAATTTTTTTATTCGGGTATTTTTCAATGCGGCAATTTTATTTTTCGGCAATTTTATTATTCGGGAATTTTCCAATTCGAGAATTTTACAGTGTGGGAAATTTTAATTCAGGCAAATGGATTTTTACCTCAATTTTTCAAAAGAAATCTTTTTATTTGAATTTTAAACAAGTAATTTTTTCAACTAATTAACAATCCTCAGCAATGCATTTTTTATATAATTCTTTGCCTATTTGGAAAATTTAATAATTTGAATATATTGGTTCAGAAGAAATAAAAAAAAGAATGTTTAACCAATATGAATAAACTTCTATCTAAAAGATACATTTTCGATAAAAAATGAAATAGGTACATTCACAGTTAAAAAAAAAGATTTTTCAATAAAAAAACTAATTTTCAATTTAAAAAAATCATGTTTCATCGAGGAAAAGCATTTTTAAAGATGTCTGATAACTGGAATTTACCCGATTTTTTTTTGAGTTTTCAATCTTACCAAATTGCAACATTTTGCTTTAAAATATTCGACTTATTTTCGAAATTTAAGAAATTTACTTCATTTTTCAAAATAAAAAATCTAAAAAAAGTCCTAGCACCCTAACGAATTTCTTTCATTTTTTTGAAATCTTACAAAATCACTAAAATCCAAATTTATTTAATATATTAAAACTATACAGTAAAAATAATTTTATTATTTCAATGAAATTTACTTTCAGATTTCAGAAATTTGAATGCAAAGAATATTCAATGAAAAAAATTTCTTGTAAGACTATTGTTGTTAATATTATAAACAATTTTAATAAACAAATGCATTATTTAGGCATTCGTCGTCAGAAAAATTCATTTATTTCTATGTCAATTTTTTCAAATTAGGAACCTTATGATAATTTCAGAAAATTCATCATTTGTTGATGAATTTTATGATTTTATAAAACAAATTTAACAAACAAATACATGCTTCCAGCACTTATAAACGGAAAAATTCGTTTTTTTCCAATACCAGTCCTTTTAATTTGGAACTTCAGGATAATTTTAGCAACATCCATCACTACTTGATAAATTTTTTTTTAACAAATTTAATAAACAAATGCATTATGCGGACATCTGTTGAAGAAAAATTCGTTTTTTTCGATGTTAGTCCTTTTAATTGAGAACTTCGTGTTAATTTCTGTAACATTCATAATTTTATGATTTTTTTAAACAAATTTATTAAACAAATGCATTATTTGGGCATTTTTCGACGGAGAAACTCGTTTTTTTCAATTTCAGTCCTTTTAATTATGAACTTTACGATAATTTCAGTAAAATTCACATTTAGCTGATTAATTTTATATATATTTTTAAATTTAATTAAGAAATGCATTGTTCGGGCATTTCTTGACGTAAAAACTCGTTTTTTCCAAAGTCAGTTCTTTTAATTTCAGAAAAAAGTTCTTTTTTTCATTCATTTTCATTAATTAAAAGCACTGAGATGGAAAAAAACCGAGTTTTTCCGTCGATAAATGCCCAAATAATGCATTTGTTTATTAAATTAGTTAAAAAATAATAAAATTTATGAACTAATTATGAAGGTTGCTGAAAATAACATGAAGGACTGTTATAGTAAAAAACGAATTTTTCTGTCGATAAGTGCTCGAATAATGCATTTGTTTATTTAATTTGTCTGATAAAATCATAAAATTCATCAACAAATTATGAGTCTTTAAAAATTATCATAAGGTTCCTAATTTAAAAAAATTGAAATCGAAAAAAACGAATTTTTCTGACGACAAATGCCTGAATAAGGCATTTGTTTATTAAATTTGTTTGTTAGATTAATAAGAATAGCCTTAAGAGACATTTTTTTTTCTTTAAAATATTGTTTCCATTCAAATTTATTGCAATACAACTTAAAAAAACGTTAAATTATTGAAAATTATAGAAAGCACATTTTGAACAAATAATTTGTTTATAAAATTTTGTTTTGTTTATTGTATCAAGATGGAATATCTTTATATAATGTAAATCTATAAAACGTCGGCGATTACAACAATTTTCCTCTTATTGACAAGCACCTGGAACGTCAAATAGAATATATTGCCATTTTTTTCGTCCTATTTGTTTATTTATAAAAAAATCGAAAAACTAAATTAAAAATCAGACTCGAAAACTTTATTTGAAATTTTATCAGCTTTAAAAAAAAAATATCCAAATCTGTCCACATGTTCAGCCGGAATCGTATTTCGAACCAAAAAATGTACTTTTTCCCCACTGTGTGGAGTAGCGCGTCTGCCTCGGCCGCTGTTCTGAATATTAAAATGTTTATAACTTTTTTCCTATGAGAGAGAACATTAATTTTATTGTGCAGTTATCTAGATAATAGTTTTTTATATTATTTATAAATATGCAAACCAATTTTCGTTGAGATATTCATCAATTATTCGCTGAAATATTACGATTTACTAAAAATTCTTGAAACTGTTGATTTGTTTATAACTTTTTGAAAAGTATCCTAAAAGATTTGTGATAATCGACCGGTCGATTTTTACTGGCCCTCTTCAGGAATTTTGACTCATTACATTTTTTTGTTGACAATTCATCTTGTTTGGTTGAAAATTAAACTGCTTAGTTGAAAGTTGAACTTCTTCATTAATTCATAAGAAATATTAAGATTTTAACCCTCCATTAAAAATCGTCATTCCTTATTTATGGATGAGCCCTAGATAAATTAACAAAAATATTTAATTAGCAAAAAATAACATAGATGAATATTTTATTATGAGAGAAGGAAGAATGGAGGAAAGAATTTTGAGATTCCAACTGATGCGAAAAAAAAAAATTGATGCGCTTAAGGGAGAGGCCATTTGATTCCGGTGACGTATTAAATATGTGGTAGCACCGCGGTGTCAGGGGATTGCTTTAATCAGTAGATTAATTCGTCATGGCCGCACCACGTAGCTTTACCTTTGTCGGCCGCTCGTAATATACGAGCTACGTACATAATCAACTATTTCTGATAATGAATATTATATGCGGCGGATTCGAATCATTAATAACTTTAGACGCAGCTTCGTGCCTTTCTAGAGCTACTGCCCATTATTAAGTCTAGGTGTGAAAAGGCGTCTTATCAGATACGCGAAGTGCACCCAACTCTCTAGATTTAAAACAGTAATGTATAACTGCTTATCAGTGAAATTCTTCTAACTGCTGTAGCTTGAATACAACATTTAGGATAATTAAATGGGATAAAAATCAAATTTAAACCCCTTATTAACGTCCAATAATAAAGTAATATTTGTAGAATTTCTGAAAATAAAATCAAGAATCTAACGAGCAAATTTGGACAACCACCGTATAATGTTAACATTGCAATCTGAAAAAAAACTTTTCTTCTTTTCCTTTCCCCCTAAAAAGAAACAAAAATTCGTTTTTCATTTGGAAAAAACAGGAAAGAAAATGAGATGGCAACCAACCAAATTCTTTTCCTTCTCCTTTTTATTTCTTTAGTATTTTTTGTTCTTAGGGTAATCAAATCACGATAAAAAACATATTTCAGAAATAATCACCAACGTTTTGGCACTCACACATCACCATTATCAAGGCAAACAAATATAAGGCAATGAAAATAAAATAAAAATTAAATAAAATGAAATTTGTAGCAGGCAGGAACAGCATAGCTGCCACGATGCTCTCTCGCTGACACCTGAGAATCAAGTGCAAGTTCAAAAGGCAAACCAACTATAAACAAACCTGCAATAGAAATGACCTACAATCCAAGTCAGATAAATTAAAACTCAAGAAATTTAAATAAGACCAAAATCAAATTTAAAATCCCCCAAAAAAAACAAACAAAAAAGAGAGAAGGAAGGGACTTTGGTTGGTTGTCTGCTCATGTTTCTTTCCTCCGTGTTA
>JAWWLR010000158.1:56953491-56963913 GCA_035041075.1 Acraspis erinacei | reverse complement strand
TAGAGCCAAAATTACACCATATTCTAGCCACTTTACACCATATCCTAACCGTCATTAACTCGTACTCGAGCCCACTTTGTACCTTATCCTAATTGACTCTACCTTATACTCTAGCCGACTTTACCGCGTATTCTAGCCGACTTTACCCCGTTTCGTAGCCCACTTTACACCTCACTATAGCCTATTTTACACTAAACTATAGCCCACTTTACGCTATACTCTAACGGTTTTAGCCCGCACTCCAGCCCACTTTGCACCGTACCCTAACTGACCCTACCTTATACTATAGCCGACTTTACACCGTACCTCATATTACTTTACCCCGTACCCTAGCCCACTTTACACCGTACTCAAGCCCACTCTACACAATACTCTACACTCCGATAATACGGTACGCCACTCAGATAGCCGAACTGGAAATCCGGCGTAATACAAGCACTCAAGAATAATTCCACGTAATCCACTTGGAACCCACCTCTAATCTGAAATATTGACTTAAATATTAATCCATTTTTTTAGGAAGTTTAACAATTGATTAATGGACATATTTTTTTTAATTCAACTGTTTTATTAAAAATTTATCTTTCGGGCTGAAAATTGAACTATAGTCCTACGAAATTCATTCTTTTGTTTGAAAATTTAACTATGTTGTTGAAAAATTGTTTTTATTCTTTATTTAAAATTAATTTTTTTAACTGAACTGTTAACTACTTTATTTTCAGTTAAAAATTTAGGTTTTTAGTTAAAAATTCCAAAAATTGATAGAAATTTAAACGGCTTCGTTGAAAAATAAGTTTTCTGGTCGAGTATTCTTTATTTTAGTTGGAAATTTTTTGGTTCAAAATTTAACTATTTTCTTAAAAGTTCGTTCTTTTTTTAACATTAATTTGTTGAACTGTATTTTGAAGAGTTTCAGGTTTGGTATACATTTTTATTCCTTGTTTGAAAATTAAATATATTTCATTATAAATTCATCTTTTTGGTAGAAAATTAATCTTCTTGCTTGAAAGCTCATATTTATAATTGAAAATTGAACTTTTGCGTTCAAAATTAATGTTCTTATTGACGTAAATTTTTTTTTGTAATTGAAAATTTGAAAATTTAAATATTTTTTGAAAATTTAGATATTTTGTTAAAAGTTCGTCTTCGTCGATATAAAATTAATCTTCTTAGTAAAATATTAATTTTTTTTGGTTGAAAATGACTCCACTTTGATAAAAATTGAACAATCTTGTTATGAAGTTCTTTTTTCTTTTTGTCTTTTTTCCAGTTTTGTTTTTGTTCGAAAAATGTTTTTTTTTGCAATGCCGAGCCTGAAAACACTTTCCTTTTATTTTTGACAAGTCCCCTTTAACCGATGCAATAAAAATGTTTCAAATGTAAAAAATAAATTTTTTTTCTGAAAAATCACAAATTTTTTTTTTAACAGATGCTAATATTTATTACATATATATCACATATGCAAAAGAAACAATTTACGCAAACGTCTGAAAAAAAATTAGAAATTTTCTTTTTGTTTGGGTATCTGCAAACGTTTTTCGCAAAAAAATAATTAAAATTATTTTCAAGATTAGATTTGTATAGAAATATTGGAATTCCAGTCCTTTGTAGGGATTACTTCAAAATTTCGGGAGCTCGACCGAATAAAAATCATAAAAATATTATAAAAATTTCATTTTCGACAAACTTAAACAATTTCCCTTCCTTAACTTTTAAAGTCAAATAATACAGAAAAGACAAAAAATCTAATAATTTTTTTAGTAAAATAATCCACTGTTATTTCTTTTTGCGAATAAACTGAAATAGGTCAGTGTTTTTGCTATAAAAATAGTTCATTCTAGGGTGTAGCCAGTGTGAAACTTCTACAGGTAAATGATAGCATGACATGAATCCACACCTTGCAGTCACAGGTGCTCTAATTGCCCTTTATGAGATAATCAAGTAGGTCTCCCTGCTTTTAAAAATATTGACAATGGTTAATAATTAAATTAAAATTAATGATTAAAAAATGCATACATTATTTAAAATTAAACCAGAAAAACCGGAATTTTTCAGGGATCGAAGCAACGTTCTATAAAATAGAAATAAAATTTAAATAAAAAAATTTTATCACTTTAAATAAAAGCATGCTTTTATTAAAATTTAATAAAAAGAAACAGCATAATTCATTTGAAATTATAATTTTCCTGCATCTAGAAGAAAAACACTTCGTAAAACAGAAACGAATAAACTAAGGTTTGAAAAGTTTTTTTGTAATAAAAATAATTTTAAAAAACAATCTTTTATTTAATGTAATAAAAAAAAATAATTCACTTAAAATAAAAATGTTGAAAAACGAAATTCCCGAATAATAAAATTCCCAACATTATAAAATTGCGGCAATACTAAAATCGTAAATAATAAAAAATTGCGTTTTAATAAATATTATTTATTTATTAAAAATACCAGTAAAGAATATTTTTATCCAAGAAAATTTTTAAGTTGAAAGTTTTAGAAAATTATTTTTTAAAAAATTAACATAACACTTATTGTATACAATTGGTATAAAAAGTAAATTAAAAAATAATATTTCTTTAATTATTGTCATTTGAATTCAAGAAATAATTTTAAAATCTTTGAACATAAAAAATTTGCTCTGAAGAAATTATTTGATTGTTTTATTTTTAACAAATAAATCATATTTAGTGAAAAACAATTGTTTTTAATGTTTAAATTTGGAAATTTCCTTGTTCTGATATTCTGTAATTAGGGAATTTCCAGTCGGGAATTTTCCAATTCGCCATTTTTATATTTCATCAATAGAAATCAATAAGTTCTATTCTTTTTAAACTAAACATAATTTTTTTTTAACAAGCTTTTATTAAAATAGAATAAAAATCGAAAAGATAATTTAATTAAAATTCGAATTTTCTAGGAAAGTGAAAAAACATTATGAAAATTAAAAATCAATTAAAATTAAAAATAAATTTAAAAATCTAAAATTAATTTAAATTACAATTTCGTTTGTACAAAATTATAATAAAAAATAAAAAATAACAAAATTATCATTTGAAATTTAAATTGAAAAAAAAGTTTACAAAAGAAAGAAGGTATTTTTTTTAATTAATAAAACTTTTCTTAAAGAAGTTTTTATTTAAATATAATAAGAAGCAGGAAAAGAAGTCACTTAAAATTAAAATTAATTAATGAGTGTTATAAAATTTCCATAAAGAAAAATATTTGAATTCGGAAATTTCGGACATTCAAAAATTGTTGAAATTGTAAAATTCTCGAATAGGAAAATTCCGGAATAATGAAATTCCTGAATATTACTGAATTTAAGCAAATAAAAAATAACTTTTTAATAAATATGATTTCTTTATTAAGAATATAACAATGAAGTATTTTGAATAAAGCACATTATTTTTTTAATTTCATAATTATAAACTGTCTGAAATTTCCAAACATTAGAATCCATTGTTCAATTTGTTTTTTTTTTTGTATAAAAAATTTATTTTTTAAAACTTCTGATCTAATTAAAATTAAACCAAAGAAATTGGAAAAGTCGCCTAAAAACTTTAGTTCAAAAAGTTATCAACTGAAATTTAAATTTCAGTTCTTTAATGCCACCCTTAAGTTATTTATTATTATTTTTAAAAAACAAGCTGGGGTTAGTTAAACAAAATCTTCTTTTCATTATCTTATTCACATATAAATTGATATTTTATCATACATCATCAGATTAAAAGTATATATTTATCACAAATACATAAGATAATTAAAAAGTAAGTTTAAATTAATATAATAATACTATTAATAAGAATACATACAATTACAAAATGAAACAAAAAATTATTTCGAATCTGAATACAATACAACTAAGTTGTACCTTTTTAGTCAAGAAATTGGGAAAAATCTTTAAAATGCAGAAAGTGAATCACGAACCATAAAATCATTGTCCTGGGACTGGTCTCACTCTTTTTTGTCACGCCTGAGTGAACATCGAAAATTCCTCCACATGTCTCATTCGTCCCCGCCGCGCAGCGTCAATTCTGGGAAACACTAAATCCAGAATCACTAAATGCAGATTGAACAGTAATTTTTTTTAGTATAGTGTACAATAAGAAAAAAATATTATCCAATTTTGATTTTTTCAAAAAAATGTTGTCTGAAAAGATACAACTTAGGCTATGTCTATATAATCTTACATTTGTAGACTTATTTTATGAATGTCTTGACAAATATTTTACCTCGCATTTTGACACTTTTCTTTGCAACATTCCGCAAATAAAAAAAATTTAGCATTGTATTTATCAATATATATTTAAATACCTATCAGGTAATTCGATGTTTTAGAAATCACATTACATAAAAAAATAGAATTTCTATAAATTTTGGAAAATATTATCATTTTGTGAACAGTAGAAATTCTTTTATGAGAATACAATAATGCGATTCTCTACAAATATACTTAATACTTTGTAGTCTTGTACAATTATTGTATATTCTACTTAAAGTACACCATAAAGTGCAAAAATGTGATACTTGTGAAATAAAATGACGATTCCTTGATCTGTTAGTCTAAAGAAAAATAATTATGGTTTTTATCCGTGAAAAAATTCCTTTCTTTCTCCGTTGGGTTTCGAACCCAGGTCTACAGTTTGCGCGGTCCAGACCAGAGACCTCAGAGCACCAAACTTGTAATTTGCAAACCAGAGTTTGAATTCCAGTAGGGCTAGGAAGACATTTTTCTTTAACTGGAGACTGTGAACATTTCAGTTTAGACTAGTAGAACAAAAACGTGACTCAGGCGATAAAAAATTGAAAATCATTTTGTTTACTAATTAGTAAAACATATAACTGCTCATTAATGCAGCAATTTGAAGTGAAAAAAATTGCAATGTTGGACAAATTTCAATCTCGAGCAGCAATAAAAAAATAGCTTACTTCACATTGACTAGCTTATCCACTTTTCGTAAATACATTAAAATAATTTTTTATACAAATATTTTTATTCTTTCGAAAACTGGTGAGCAAATATTGTCACTGCGAATAGAAGAATCGATAGTTGAGAAATGGATGCCCCAGAATAGCAACTGTCTTCAGCTGACCTGTAAAAAAAAGTAATCAATAAAAGTACTGGAATACTAAATTGACTTATTTTTATTTGAAAATTAATATAAAATAAAAATTCTTCTGGAAATATTTAATCAGAAAGTTCATTCTGCCACGACTCGTTAAAAGATTAATGTTAATTTTTGTGAATAATTACTAAATTTTACTAAATTTAATTTACTCTTCTACTCCTCCTAAATGTATCTACTTCTCCTATCTGGCCCTACTTCCCCTTCCCAAACCTCAAGCTGCCTTTCCCCTACCCACTCCTTTCCCATCACTTTTCCTAGTTCCCCACCTCCTATTTTCCCTCCCTTCATGCCCCATGCTACTCCTAATTCCACTCTCCTCATTTTCCCTTCCCTAACGCTATCCATAACTCCCCCCACTCCACCACACATATTTCCTCCTCATTTCCCTCTCCACTTATTTTCTCTACTTCACCCTTATTTCCCTTTGCTGTCCCTACTCCCTCTCACATCATCTCCCGTCACTTCCCCTCCCTCCCACCCCTGATTTCTCCGAATTTTCCTCCCCTATTTTCCTTTCACTTTACGTCACTCACACAGTTCTATTTCCCCTCATCTTTCATAGTTACTTCTATCCGGGGTAACAAACCTTTAACACTTTACACTTTTATTTAATACAAAAGAAATAATCCCCGATTCAAATGGATGAATCAAAACTTATACTATTACCTTAAAGTTTTTTAATTGCAATTAAAGTTTTTAACTTTATAAATACAGCATAGTTCTGTAACTATATTAGTCTTTTGACTTTTTCATCATTCTCTCGAAAAATATCCATGAAAACAAAGTCACTTTCCCATCCTTTCTTTCGTACTTTTTTCCTCATCGTGTAAGTGAGAAAAAGTAAGGCGAAATTATTGGAGAAGTGAGATAAAATCAGAGGAGAGGTAGTGGGGGAAATTAGGGGAGGAAATTAGAAGAAGTCAGATAAATGAGAGGAGAGGAATTAGAGGAAGTGCGGTATATGAGATGTGAGGGGAAATTAGGATAGATAATGTATTAGCAGTGAAGGTTTGGGGTTGTGGGGAAATGAGGGGAGGGGGGTTAGAAGGCATATGGGATATGGGGAGAAATGAGGATGGATAAAGTATTAGAAACAAAGGTTTAGCGTTGTTGGGTGAAGAGTGAGGAAGTAGGGAAAGTGGTGGAAGGGTAACAGGCGCAAAAGAGGAATGAGGAAGTAGCTTTTTATCTGGAGAAGAAAGGCGAGGGGGAACTAGTTGAGGAAGAAGTTGGGAAAGAGAGGGGAAGTAGAGAAATTATAAAAAATAGGGGAATGTGGGGGAATCCTTAAGTTAATATGAGTAGGGAATGTGTGGTGGGGAGGGGCAGGAGTTAATGAACGTCTTGGTAGGTTACGGTCTATTTTTATTGATTTGCGGAAAGATTAAACAGGAATTGATAATATCTGAAACATTTAGTAAACAATTTAAAAGTTAAAAGTTGTTGTTAAAAATATAAAGTTAAGTGATTCAATAAATGTGCAGATTATTTTAGTTCTTGCATTAATTGTTGGAAAATCTAGCAAATTCTTCCAAATTTGCGGGTTATTGTAATATATAGCACTCTGTGCTAAAATAATCAGTAGAAAAAATTCTGCATGCAAGGCTATTAAATCACCGGCAGCAATTGCAGGCGCACAAAGCATACCTCTTTTTCGACGATTTATGACTTAATATCAAGATTATACATTTAGAAATTTTTAAAGTTTCTGATTTGCCATTTAAAAATTAAGAAACTTAGAGGCAAATTTTTCGAATTTATGCTCTTGAAGATAGAAAATTTAATATTTTCGTCCTCATTCCCCTGTTTCTCCACTTTTTAATACAACCTTTACCACCTCGACAATAAATATTTTCCACATCTACTTCCCTCTTCTCTCTAACACTCCCATTTTGCAGCCTTCACGTCCACGCCCCTACTCGCCCTAATTTTTAATCATTTTGCCCTACTTCATACCACTTACACTAACTTCTCCTCCTTCCCTTCCACAATTTTCCCTTCTTCTTCTCCCCTCATTACTTATTACTTCTCCCCCACTACTCTCCCTCATTTTTCAAGCTTTTTCGTTCTTCTCACTTGCACTCACTTCTCCTACTACCCTTTCCTAAATTTTCGTATTTCCGCTCCCTCCATCGCCCTTTAATTTCTCTATTTTCCCTCCCCTCAATTTTCATCTTTTTTGCTCTCCAATTTTTTCCATTGCTAACTTACCGTACTTTTCTTCCACTCTTTTCCCCTGCTCGAATTTCCCTTTATTTTTCAAATTTTCTCTTGACTCATTTTTTCTAACTTCATTTGCTTTCCCTCCACTTAACTCAACGAATTTTCCCTAGACCTTCCATTTTTCCCAATTACCTCACTTCACTCCTTTTAACTCCCCCTTTTTTCGCACTCCTATTTTCTCCGTCAATTCCCTTACTTTCACTCTCTATTATCCTCTCCTAATTTACGCTTACTTTATCTAGTAGCACTCCACTCATTTCCCCTCGCTTCTTCTAATGTTCTTCCCCTCTTTCCCTACTTCCTTTTCCTAATTTCCCCTTACTTCCGCCATTCTCTCTTTGTTCATTTTTCTAACTTCATCTGCTGTCCCTTCCCTCATCTCTCCGAATTTTCCCTACACCTCATATTCCCAAATCTTCCTCCTGTCACTCCCTCCTACTTACCCTTCTTTCGCACCCCTATTTTTTCCTTGAATTCTCCCACTTTTACTCTCTTTACTTCCTGTTTTTTCCCTATTTTGTCGCTGCTCATTTCTCCTCGCTTCTCTTACGTTCCCCCCCCTTTGCTTCCTACCACTAGTCGATCTCCAGAGTATCAGCTCACTTCCCCTACTTTTTCTTCGATCTTTTGCCCTGCTTTCCCTTCCCTAATTTCCCCTCGCTTTCTCTAGTACCCCTCCGCTTACTTTCCCTCACTTCCTCTACTCACCCTTTCCTCTTTTCTACTAGTTTCGTTACCCTCGTTTCTCCTAAGTTCCCCCACTCCCCTTTTTCTTATTACTCCTAACTTAATATGTTTTCCCTTCACTTATTTCATATCACTGCCCTGACTTTCTATCGTTAGTTTAGCTTTATTTCCTCTTCTTCCTCCACTTTCATACGCTCACTTTCTATGACTAATTTTTCTTTACTTCCTCTAGTTTCCCCTTTCTCACTTTACCACACTTCTCCTTTGCTAATTATCTCTTATTTTCCTCACTTTCTTTTCATTAATTTCTCCTTAATGTTTCTACTTTTCGACCTCCGATTTCCCCTCAATTCCTTTATTCATCCATGGCTCTTGTTTCCTCATTTCCCCTGCTTACCCTCACCTCATTTACCCTGAATTTCACCCCCTACTTACCCCTAATTTCTCCTATTTTACCCATCCACCTGGCCTTATTTCCCCTCTCATAACTTCTCACTAATGCTTTTTGGAAAAAATACGACAAACGGACACAAAAATTGAAAAATATTACGTTTTTTATTTTATTTGTCTACTAAATCTAGGTAAAACAGCTCATTATACGTTCTTAATTCATGTTGCGTATACTGAATGTCTGTAAATTTAAAATATTTAAAAAAAATTACACGACACAGGCGAAGAGGTGGGGGGCATACACATTAGAGTCATAATTTGTAACAAAAAATTAGAATAAGTTAACAATTACTGTTTTTATAAACATTTTTATTAACAAAATCTTTATAAATTAGTTTTTGTCATAGCTAAATTGATTTTTATGACCAAAAGTGATTCAAGATTGCCTGTGAAGCCAATTATATACTTTAAGCTTTATTAAACATAAACAATATAGATTGTTAATAATAAGTTAAATAAACAATTCTTCCAATTAGCTGTTTAATAGTAGAAAAAAATTGTTTTTCTTTAATTATTATTGACGTAACAATTATTCCGATGAAAACCCAACAAAATTGAATAAAAATTAATTTGTGTGAATGTTATAAACAATTTTCTAAACAAAAATAATATTTATCATTTTTACATGTAAAAAGGACGCATAAAACAAATGAAAGATAAGTAACTTCTAAAGACACAAGCACATCGCTATTCAAGCCAACTGCTTAATTTCAAACCAATTTTAATAAATTGTTATTAAAAATTGCGCAAGTTGTTAATTAGTTTTCCATATCCATTTTGTAATTATTGTTAGTTTATTGTCGGATAATTTCAGTGGAAAAATTGTCCTTTCTACATGCAAAAATGATAAGTCTTCGTTTTGTTAAAAAATTGTTTATAACAATCACATAAATTAATTTTTATTCAATTTCGTTGGTTGTTCATCGGAATAAATTCCATTCCAACAATTTAAGAAAAAACCATTCTTTTAGGATGAAACGGCCGATTTCGAGACTCCTTTAATGAATTGGTTATTAACCATCTATATAGTTTATGTTTGATAGACCTTAAAGTAAATAAATGGCTTTTAAGACAATTGTTTTCTATGAATTTCAAAGAAATTCAATTTAAAGAAAATCAATTTAACTATTGGAAAAATGCATTCATAAAGGATTTGTTTATAAAAATTCCGGCTAATAGTGAGTTTTTATTTATATTTTTTTTCTGGAGATAAAAATTCATAAAGCTGAAATGGTCAATTTTGTAAATTTATTTTTTTATACAGTAAGGACGTTAACAAGGTAGTCATAGAGAATGTAATTATATAACTTTAGCATACAATGCAAGCCGTCGAGCATCTGTGGAATTCAAAAAATAAGTACACAGGCGATTTTAACTCGGTTTTCAAATTTCCCGCCCTCAAGAACTTCCGCTGATTGGTCAAGGGCTTCGAGACTCAGAAGACGTGCGCAAAAGTCAATGTAACCCAATATTGGAATGTACAAATAACACTCACGGACCGTTAGATGAGTGAGAACCAACTCCAAATGTTAAGAAAATCAAAAAAGAAACCAAAAAAGACCAAATTTTCAACGGTTGTGGCAAACATAACCTCACACTCTACACGCATACATTTCTTACTTACGACTTATAAAATTTTCCCTACAAATCCGGGCATTTTCTAATTTACTTGCACTCAAAGGCCCACGATGCGAAACACTTATCCACATTTCCCTTCTTCTCTTTGAAAATAAAATAGGTTCACTTGTTGACAGACAACTAGGCCCAACACGAGATTTTCCCAAAAACTTTTGATTTTCATCAGTTATGCCTTTTGGAATCCGAAAAAAGCTTGAGCCTGCGTGCACAAGATTCTTTTTTACACCCTACTACGAAACAATATTTCATCATTTTACTTTTTTTATTTTAAAAACTTCTCCGAAATATGCCATCCCTA
>JAWWLR010000158.1:56888643-56907058 GCA_035041075.1 Acraspis erinacei | reverse complement strand
AAGCAAACATGAAATGAACCCCCAGAATGCCTCATATTGATGTGCGATGCCGTCAGGGTGTTCCAGGTATTATTAAAGAGGAAAACCAAGAAGAACGATCTGTCGGGAAGTCAGGACAACTCGTCACAAAAATATTAAGCATTTATTACCAAATTGTAAGAGGGTTGAGTACCAAGATTGAGCGAGTCAGATTGTTTACTTGTACCAATCGTTTTAATTTAATGTTACTTACAGAAACATGGTTAAGCTTAAGAATTATTTCCAATGAATTATTTGAAGGTCACAATTTTATTGGTTTTCGTGATGATAGGCAGGGAAGAACTGTTCAACTCTGCTGAACCACCCTCCCCACCCTCATTAATCGAAGTTTTTTGGACTATTGTTGTAACCAGAAGCTCAACCCTAGACGCTTGGAGAAACTTTTTTTGTAAATTATTAGGAACATATACGTAGAACCTTGCAGCATGAAGCCCTATGCATTTATGGAAATGATATAGAATTTTAGGAGCTTTAACTAAAGTAAATTCACAATGACCATATTGCTGTGGTTGATGCTTTGACCTTTAGCTTCAAAAAGTCTATGCACAGATGTGCAGAATATACAAATACGTTATCGAGCGCGAAGCGCAAGATAAATATATTATCCAGCGCGAAGAATGCTTAGTCTTTATTTTTGAATTTTTTTATTTGCTTTAGTTTAATTCATCTGCGTCGCGGTACCTTACATCTACTAGTGGTTGATTTTGGGGTTTGTTTATTATTATAGTGGCGAATGAGATGTAAACCAGGGTCTTGACAAAATTTTAGTTGTGATTTTTTTTATTTGAATTTTGTGGCTGATTTAGTTTAAAGCAGCAAAGACGTGGTTCTTTAAATGTGCTAAGGGCACCACCTGTAAAAAATACACCTTCCTTGAGGAAGTTGAGTTGAAAATGAACCTGGGAGGCAACCAACCAATCTCTTTCATGACGCGTCAATATACTGTAACTCCTAAGTGAACCAGGTGTAAAAAATACATCCTTCTCCAGGAAGTTAAGTTGTAAATGAACCTGGGAGGAAACCAACCAATTTCTTTCATGACCCGTCACTATACCATAACTCCCAAGTGCACAAGGTGTAAAAAATACATCTTCCTCGAGAAAGTTGAGTAGTAAAGGAACCTGGGAGGCATCCAACCAATTCTTTCATGATCCGTCACTATACAATAACTCCCAAGTGCACTAGGTGTAAAAAAAATCTTTTTCGAGGAAATTGAGTTTTAAGTGAACCTGGGAGGTAATCAACTAATTTCTTTCATGACCCGTCACTAGAAAATAAGCTCCAAGTGCACCAGGTTTAATAAAAAAGTCTTCATCGATAAAACAATAACCTCCAAGTGCACCAGCTGTAAAAATATATCTTCCTCGAGAAAGTGAACTTACAAATGAACATTAGCCACAAACAGCCAAATTTTTACGACAGTTCGTTCCAGTATCCTTTGGGATGAAACGAATCTCTATTTGGAACTTATATTTTCCTGAATTTGTATTTTTCAGAACTAGGGTGTTCAAAAGAATTTGCACAATAAGGGGTCATGAGCAAAACGGGTTATTGAATAATTATCGGCCATGAAAACATTGGTTTGTTGTGGTCAATGTTCATTTAGAATTTAACTTCCTCGAGGGAGCTGTATTTTTTATACCTGGTGCGATTATAAGTTATTCTACAGTTATGGGTCATAAAAGAAATGCGTTGGTTGCGTCCAGCGTTCACTATCCCAAGGAGTTCGAACTTGCCACCCGAGCGAGGCGAAGTTGGCAGTCATACGAGGCAAAATAGACTTACTCTCTTGATACCCACAACACTTTTTTCCTACCCTAATTGAAAACAAGCGCGTGGAGCAGATAAAGGATGTATGGTGGTCTTGACAATTATGAATTATAAGTAAAAGGAAGATACAGCGTACTTAGCAGAAGGGAGATTGTGCATTCTAGCGATGCAATTTTTTTAAAGACAAATAAAATTTTCTTGTTCGGGCGTAAAGTATCATGTATAGGGCGTAAAGTTTTATGTATCGAACGTAAAGTTCCATGTCGGTCTCACGGCGGAGAGTAAGTTTGCGAAACTCATTGGGCTGGAAGCAGCCAAAAATATATTTTTTGAGTTTTTGAAATCCAAGTAACACATTATTAATATGATTAAACATATAAGCCTTATATAAAGTATTATCTTAAATGAATTTTAAGTACGTAGAAAACTTTCCTCAAAACTATTTGTCAAATAGCGATTTTATATTTACTTTGTATACATTGCGTAAGTTCTCTAAGAGTTTAAAGTGTAAATCTACGCAACATGTACTAGGAAAGGGGAAAACGAAAATATTTCAGAGGAGTGTGTTTACAGGCAGTCTCAGGATATTCGTTAGCCACGCTGTTCCTGTAATCTTGCCTCTATAATTTTTTTCAAAAATTTAAAAATGATGACCTTCTGTACTCTGATCTTAACCCTGGATATTATTCTTGACTGTATCGGTAAGTAAATAATAAATTGTAGTGTCATTTTTCATATTTCTCATATATCAATGAAGGTAAAATACGTAAACTGTGTTTACGTGACATTTTTTAATTTCATTTCTTATCTCCTAGAGAAAATTTTTTCTTATACTTCTCTTCCCTTGGATTTAATGCACAGGGGTATAAGAAGGATAAAAATTGTTAACTTGCATCGTTAATTGTTATAAACATATTGTATTAAAAAATACTTGACATTAGGGGTTATTCGCCTTTAAAGTACATTTTGGCCGTTTTTAGGCGAAAAGAAACCGTTTTTTTCTTCCGAACTTCTTGCAATTATGTTTCAAGTGATGTTTTCTGAAAAATAGTTTTCCACCTATCAATATTTGGTTATTTTATAACCAAATTATTATTTTTAATCAGTGAACGGGCAATAACCCTTTGTTACACATAAACTTACTAACTGAAGATAAAGCTTAAGTCTAAATCAGAAAAATTCGATGGATAACCGCCGCGGTTATATATCGAGTTACGCACCAAGCTTCTGAAAGCTCCGTAATTTGTGCGGTGATTAGTTCCATAAAATAAAAACTTCTTTCGACGGTGAGTCTTAGATGTCTGCAGTTAAGAACCTTGAGGCACGTTTCGGAATATTAAGTAGAGCTGTTATTGCGTCGCAGTCGTGATCTCTTCTGTCCATGGGCATGCCTAATTGCCTAGCCGCAAATCGGAGGAAACGGTTTTGAACCCGTGAAACGGATGAAAAGTACAAAATTTTTAGTGTAAGGGGATTTCTAAATTTCGAGGCATTTCTCGTAACAAAGCTCAAAGATCTTAGAGATTTAGTCGCAGCCTTTGAGATTTGATCCTTGTATGTAAGTTCAGAATCTAGAACTATCCCAACTTCAAGCAACTGAGTGACTATAGTTAGTTCAGCTCCTCCGATATTGTAGAGAATGTAATTGCTGAGCATTTTTTTTATATTAATTGGCATACGATTCAGTTTGCACCATTCATGCAGGCGATTAAGGTCATTTCGAATTTCGATGCAACCCAGATGGGAGTGAACTACAAAAAATATTTTAAGATCGTACGCAAATAGGAGGAAAAGGCAAAATCTAATAAACCAACTGATATCATTCACTTAAAAAAGCTCTAAGCTTTGCCACGAGAATACCTTGGTCCACTTTATCAAAAGCTTTCGAGAAATCCGTGTATATTGCAACGACCTGCGAGCCCGCCTCAAGAGATTGTAATAAGTAATGCGTGTATGTCAAAGTTTGTGATCCTGGATTTAGCGCTTATGAAATCGTGCTGCTCATCGATTATAGTATTGGCCGAAGTTTGGTAGAGTTTATCACAGGTGATACTCTCGAAGGTTTTAGGGATGGAGCTGAGCAGAGTAATTGGCCTATAGTCTCTTACATCATGGCGGTTACCTGATTTAAAAATAGGAAAATAAACAGGGAAATAACCCTCAGTAATCGACTTATTAAAAATGAGATGTAACGGATGGATTAGCGAAGAGCAACACGACTTTATGAGGGAGGGGGGTATATCAGCTGGTCCGGACCCTTTATTAGCATCAAGTTTGTGCAATTTACTGTTATCAGCATCATTGTTTTCAAAAAATACGTGATTGGGCGTCATTGATACGTGAGTCTAACAGACCGCTTATAGTTTAAATGAGCCACTTTATTAGCTATGACTAACTGTATTAATTAACAGATGATCTCAGTCAAAGCTGAAAAGAAAGTAGCTAATCGCTGCATTGTTTGCTGCCTTAAAATTGGGACAAGTGTAGCGAAGGACAAGAAGCGTTGTGTCCCAGACTGTACTATGGACATTTAGATCAAACGTTAGGGGCGGGTGGAAATTATCGATAGGTAGAAGGGGATTGATTGCCGCAGTTATTTTGTTAGGTGAAGCATTTGTAAAAAGTAAATCTAAAAGGGATCCATGAGTATTTACGATGCTGATTACATGTTCGAAGTTCGTATACGTAAGAAAATCAGAGATGGCGGTCGAGATAACGACATGCATAACAAATGAACCGAGCTTAGGAATTAATTTTTGACAGTGGTTAGAATTTATATTCCAAATCGCGTAGGGTATGTTGAAGTCCCCAATAACATTTACAATTGCACCTGGACTTGAATTAATAACATCCTCGAAAATATCACACAGCTCGATATATTTATTTAAACCTGCATTTGGAGGAATATAAACGACGCCAATAATATTAGTGCAGACAGCGGCAATCAAGACCCCACCACGATGCTTGCTGTCACTGGTAAAGGTATTTCTATCACATCGCAAGACTTCATAACCAAAGAACCACAGTGGTATCGATTTTATCATATAACCATGTCTCAGTAAAAACAACAATATTATTAGAACTGAGGTGAATAGCTTGACGCAATAGGTTTAGTTTAGTACATACGCCCCTGATGTTTTGATAGTAAACGGAGAATAGCTTAGAAACGTCATTCGCAACGGTACGAGTAGACCTAGAGGGGAAGCGGTTGTAACAATGTCTAAATTACTTACAGCTGATAACCCTAGCCCGAGTTAAAATTCGATGATGTTGTCGCCTCGCTTGTTTGCTTCCTTACCTTGGAAACAACAGGCATTCCCTGACGATATATTATGGTAAGGTCTACCTCTCCGTTTTCGCACGCAAGACTGAATAAAGTAGCGCATGCGCTGCTTCCGTCGTTTCGCAGACCAACTTCATAGGACGAGGACGGGGATTCGACGTCTCCTGGGGAAAAGCACCAAGTCTAAAAGCTCGTATCTTATAGAGCATTTTGGTAGGAATAATTTCTGGGAAAAGATTGTTCGTTCAACGTTGCTGGCAGTAAGAGTAACTGAAGCCGGTTCCGGCATGATGGAAGAGCGTGATCTGGGTCCACAGCACTTTGTAAAAGACCCGTCATCGCGAAACTTTATACGTTGAGTACAAGCAGGATGGTATGGGATCAGACATCCTGGACAATGAAAGTCATCAGCCACAGAACCGTTACAACCGCAATACGTCTTCTCGACGCACAACAATTTTGAAGGCATTTCTACACAGTACTTACAAACACGCACGTTATGAGGTTCCGTATTCTGAAAAACACTCTACAAACAGGTCCGCAAAGTCAGGCGGGAAGATAATTTAATAAACACAATCAGGCACGTCCAAGGCAATGTTCCGTCAACAACAAATAAATTGCTGAAAATAGAGAACTACCGAGTGGCAAACAGTTACCGAAATGGGCAGTAGAAACAGCGCGTTCAGACCAGGCGGCCATACTTAATTAATTAATAATTAAATTATTAATTATATTATTATTTTAGAATGTTTTTCACTGTGTTGTAATTGTGTTAGTGTTGGATTTCCATATATTTGGAATAGTTTTGCACGGGGCTGTCCCGGTATATATCATTAGTCAGGTCCCCGACGTATTGGATAAAGCGTGGTTTTTACCCCATCATTGTCGGGCTGGGTTGCAGTCAAGTGTAAGATCGGGGGGACCTACAGCTTAAGGTGGGTTCCGAACCACCAGAACCTCGGTAAAGGTAGATAGAAAAACTTCCAGAGGTATCGGCGCAGGGATCGAAACCCAGACCTCTGAGGAGAAGTCCGAACGTCGAACCAACTGAGCCACCGATATTATATATTATTCTTAATTAAATTAATTATATAAACAAATGCACATTTTGGGCTTTTTTAAGCGAAAATAAATCTTCTTTCTTCTGACCTTGCTGAAATTATAATTCCAATGAAGTGTCTTCAAAGAAATTTTGCAACAGATCAATATTTGTTTATTTTATAAACAAATTCACATTTTTGGCATTTTTAAGCGAAAGGAAATAGTTTTTTTCTGGGCTGGCTAAAGATATATTGCCAATGATGTTCTCTGACAGAATTTTTGCACACTCATTAATATTTCTTTACTTTATAAACAAATTATGAAAACAAAGGGACATTTTCGACGTTTTTAAGCGTAAAGAAATCGTTTTTTCCTCTGACCTTGCTGAAACTATATTTCCAATGATTTTTTTCTGAAAAAAATTTACAAACTAGCAATATTTGTTTATTTTACAAAACAAATTATATAAACAAATGCACATTTTGGGCGGATTTAAGCGAAAATAAACCGTTTTTTTCCTCTGACCTTGCTGAAACTATACTTCCAATGATGTTTTCTGAAAAAAATTTGCAAACTAGCAATATTTGTTTATTTTACAAACAAATTATGTAAACAAATGCACATTTTGGAAGGTTTTAAGCGAAAATAAACCGTTTTTCTTCTGAAATTGCTAAAATATATCGCCAAAATGTGAATTTGTTTATATAATTTGTTTATACAGTAAACAAATATTGATTGGTGGGAAACAATTTTTCAGAAAACGTTGTTAGCAATATAATTGTAGCAAGGGCAGAAGGAAAAACGTTTTCTTTTCGCTTAAAATCCCCAAAATTTGCAGTTATTCATATAATTTGTTTATTGAATAAATAATTATTGATAGGTTCTAAAATGTTTGTCAGAAGACATAATTGGGAATATAATGTCAGCAAGGTCAGCAGAAAAAAACGATTTCTTTTTGCTTATAAACGCCCAAAATGTGCACTTGTTTATATAATTTGTTTAAAAAATAAACAAATATTGATAAGCGGCAAAATTTTCTTGGGAAAACATAACTGGCAATATAATTGCAACAAGGTCGGAAGAAAAATGGTTCCTTTTCACCGAAAAACCTAAAAATTTTGCTTAGAAGATAAAAAATTAAAATAAAAAAGTCGACATTTTTGTCGCTGTTTGCATTAAAATTAAAATTAATTCAACAAAAAAATCAAAGATCTACTCTCACCATTTTCTGAAAAATTCAGTCTTGTTTTAAAAAAAAAATCCAAAATCGGTTTTATGAGAATTTTGGTTTGAGATTTTTAAATTTTTGTCACTGAGCTACAATATATAAACAAATAAAGTGAAAATGGGCCATTTCAGCTTTCTGAATTTTTACCATAGGAAAAAAACAGAAAGAGACATCGTACACATAATTAGATGCTTAAAAAATTGTGTAAACAATTTATATTTGTTTTTTGAAATTTTCTCTTAGAATAGAGATAAAAAGTTAGGGTTTTTGCAAAACTTTTCCACTTTTTGTCCAATTGTCAGTTAAACTTATGGGATACATAATTATTGTTTAAAAAAGAATTTTTTAAATAATTTATCATTATTGTTAACAATATTCAATTTAAATAATGCGAGAAAGTTGCGTATGCTTCTGAAATTTTGAATTTCTTTAATTAATTTATTATTCTTTAGAATTGTCTTCCCTTATATAAGTGGAAAAAATGTGCTGTTTTTCTTAAATTTTCAAATTTCCGCTGCAATTTTTAGTTAAATAAACAAAACAAAAACATCTAGTCAGCTTAAAAGATATTTAGGACTTTTAGAAGATTGGAAGATATATTTTAAGCTGACTCGCACTATTTCTAAATTTTTTTTAAAATGATCAAAATGATCAAAATTGCCTTTTCATTTTCCCGATATTTTCGAAATTTGTGGAAATCTTTTTAAATGTTTTGATACCTTTTCAAATCTTCGTTAATCATTATTTTTCAACAAAGAAGGCCATACAAATATTTTCTAGGAATATGAAGAATAATCTTTTATCATTTTGAAGCATTTCAAACGTCTTAAAAACCTTCGACTTTCTTTCGAAATCTTACAAAATTTTCCTTAAAATCTTCCAGATACTGTTTTTACAATTTTGGAAATATTTGGAAATCTTTCCGAGCATTTTTATATATTCTCTTAAAATTACTTATCGTTATCATTATTATCGTGAAACCTTTCCAAATGATTGAAAAGAGAATATTTAAAAATACTTAAAAATATTTAAAAATATCACCAAAACTTTCAAAACAGAATAAACTTTTTCGACATATATATATTATTTTCCAAAATTTTTTTGATTTTTTTCAAATAATATTTATATAAATTACTTTACTTAACTGAAAAGAGCAGAGAAAAGTTGAACATTTAATAAAAAACAGTACATTTCTTCCACTTATATAAGGGAGAACAGTTATAAGCAATAATAAATTAATTAAAGAACTATTTTTGTTTAATTTCCATTCATTATTAGCACACTAAATGAAAAGCGGACAAAACTATGAAAATGAAAAAAAACGTTACTTTCTAGAATTATTCAAATTGTTTATTATTAAGAATAATAATAAATTGTTTAAAAAATTATTTTTGTAAACAATAACTAAGTATCACTTAAGTTTCCACAAGGCACATGACATTATGCACATTATGACATTATTACATTACAAATTACTCAACCTTTTTTGCTTTTTCACAGAAACATCATCAGGTATGCCGCCCAAAACGAGGAACTTTTTAGCAAATTTTGGGATGAGTGGGGAACATGCAGATCATCAAGGTAGCTATAGCAAAAAAAAAATAAAAATTAAATAGAGTAATTGTTATCACTAAAAAATAGAATCAACTAAAATAAAGGGGAACAGGTAACAATGAACCTGTTGTACTAACCTATTTAAACGGTTCATATCCCTGAGCTTGCGGATGTACATAAGTGCGATTAGAAATCTTAACACTGGAGAGACCTATACAAACCTGTGTATGCCTCTATGCTGCATTCAGGACGTAACATCAGTAAAGGAGTCTTTCGGAAGCAGAAACAAGCATCTTCATTTTTTCCGCTATTATACATATTATAATCCATTTTTTTCTTCTTCAAAATTTTCCTCGGGTGCACCCGGTTTTTCAGCAGAGTCGCGGACTAAGTCAAGTGAGTGATGAAATGAGGATGTTATAAGTCAATTTAATTATGAGCTCAAGATGAGCCTGTTGTTGTATTTTTGTCATTTGGTAGAATTACACTTAAAACACGTAGTTAAGGTATCACGAAATATACCATGCCAATAAAGGGTTAGGCCCGCTCTCTGATATGACTTTTAAATCCCGATGTGGCCAGTATGAGGTTCGTCGTGAATCTTCTGAAGAATCTGCACTCGCGTCTCGGAATGGACAACTGGCTTTCAGGCTTCCTATTTATCGAAAATGGGGTTTTTCAATTGATTAAATCGAAAGGACCATTGACCTAACTCGTCTGCCGCACAGTGGAAATTGTGAAGCCAGCGCAAGCTCCCATGATAACCTTAAAGTCCGCTTCTAAGTCTTCTAAGTATTTTCTTAATTTCTTGATCGACCATGAAGCCGCTAAACATAGATGCTCGGTGTCGAATACCTTTACTTAGCTTCGGAAAGTGTTCAAATAGCCTTTGCTAAAACCTTTCCTGCGTCTTTCTGGTGCAGTGTAAGGAGAGCTCCTAACCTGTCACTACATGTGCCTGTATAGAACACTCTGGGGATCCCAAAATCAGGCAATCCTAGTATAGGGGCCGTGGACAATGGATTTTTAAGAGTTTTAAACACATTTTCTTGCTCGCTGTTCCACGTACATCGACATTCTTTGCGGAGCAGACGAGTTAAGAGTTCGGCAATAGGCGCAAAGTCTTGAATAAACCGCTGATACCACCTCGCAATGCCGAGGAACCGTCTTAATTGTTTCAAATGTTTAGGGGCTAGGGAGTCATGGACGGAAATTAACCGCTCGGAGTCAGGTTGAAGGACTTTTATTCACACGTAAAAGTAGGTTCTGCGTATGCTTGGGTTGACGATACTGTCAATTACTCTCTGAAACATAGATGGAAATCCTGAAAAACCCAAACGGCATATGCTTGTACTAGAACAGTCCCTTGCCTATGGTTGACCTATGGTTGGCTAAGCTGATATCTATAACTTCTGACAGTTTTGCGATTGCACAACACGTTTGTTGGTTAACTAATTCTTCGGCGGACAACATAACCATGTCACAGCTACCATAATGGAATAAACGTACTTCCGCCGGGTCCTTTGCAGAGTACCATGAATTTTGGTAACCGTTTTGGATAATACCAAATTATATAAGCAGGCGCAGGTAATTGTTGAGGGATCGTCTCACAGGAATAGAACCTAAGCCCAGGCGTCATAACCGTGTCAAAAGCTGAGTGGTACGTATGCGATGTGTCATAAACAAGGTCAGCCGAATTCTTTCCCTAATTACTCGTGGGCAAAACAATGGCAACACCAAACCAACAGAAATGTTTAGATACGGTTCAGAAGGCCAGAGTTCCGGGTGCTAAAAATAATTTAGATGGACGTAAACTCTTTCTTTCAAATGGCCGAGGCAGCGCTAATAAAGTAGTAAATGCCGGAAGTGTTGCGGGGAAATTGATTTATAAATTTTGGGATCTGTTCGAATAACACCCTTTTTCAGCTATCTGACAAAACACCAAACAGTGCGGAAGCGTAATAATTATGTAGAAAAATAGTAAACATAATTGGAAGAAGAATTTTAATTATTTTAATAGATATTTCATCATTTCCAACGGCATTTGATTTGATTTTGAGTAATTTTTTCAATAGTATTTCAGGTCTGATGTGTTTGAAGAAGATAGCAGAGTCATAAAATGAAGTACTGAGATCGGTAGTGGAAGATAATAATGATAAGTCTGGAACAAGAAAAGTAAAAAAGAATTTGTTTGATTAGGTGGAAATTTACTATTTATAAATTCATTGTTTGGGGAATTTGCTATGAAAATATAAAGAGTTGTCAAAGGTCATATTTTTGGCTCCATATGAAATCTCGTTAGAATTATGTTGAATGAAGGCATTTCTAAACCTGCTTTGAACTAACTTACCCTGTTTACCCAATTGATGTCGTACTGTACTGGATTTTCTTCTTTTTGTTAGTCGACGCTTGCCATTACTTTCCCTCGTCAGATTTCTAATATTTGATGTGAAACGGTGATCAGCTTTATTGAAGTTTTCTGGGACGTAGCAGAGGCAATTGGTTGAATACGTAACCTACTTAATTAGTAGGAGCGTCGATTTTCAAATTTATACCTGTGTATTGTAATATTTATTTCCAATCAAATGTCATTAGATGTTACTGGAATGTTTCTTCTTCGTTTCACAAACGGGCTGTCACAAAATTTGAAAAAAAGTTAGCTAATTATCTCTCCGAACCAGAATGATATGCGCGAGCAGAAAAATTTGCTGGAATAGAAAATTAAAATCACCTGTTTATTGTTTCAGAGTCGACTTATTCTTCTACTGTCAGAGGTAATTCTCCTATAAGTTATCTTCCAAGTGCCGAACCTCATTCTCTGGCAAGGTCTTCTGATCCAGCCCAGCCTCCACTTCGTAGCAGGTCCAGGTCTCCTCGTCCAGGAGATTCTGCTTTACGCGTATTTGGATATAATCTTGAGCAACTTACACATGTTCGGCTTGCACCCTACACGAATCCGAATCGGTTATTTGAAATTCGAAGATATACTTTTCCACGCGATAAGCCAATTCAAGTGAAAACAGGAATGTATTTCTATCAATCCATGCCAACTGGTGAACAAACTGTATTATGTACAGCCAATGCTGATGTCTTTGCAATATTCATATCAAGAAATGCAGTTCTTCAAGCAATATATAGAACAACACATCAATTCACGCAAAAAGAAGATCACAAACGGGTGAAAATAAACATGGTGAGCGGTGCAGTTGAAGATATGACCCCAGAAGAAATCGAAGATTCTCCAACAGGTCGGAATCACTTGATTTCCAGGACGTTTAAAAGAGTAATAGTTCCATTTTCTGAATAAGAAACTTAACAACTACTGTTATAGATAAGGGTCACTTGAGCATGGCAATTTAGAAGCGAACAGAACTGTATTCTTTACAAAAAATATCATGTGCAACAGTTGTTGAAAGTAGGTTTTTGCAACTCATGTCGCCTCTGGCTCGTACAACAAAATTCCCACTCGTGTGGAACTGCCACCTTTCCGCACTTGGAGCTCAATATACTTTTATTTGAAACTACACTCAAATTCCAGTTAATTCAAATCCTTTAAAATGAAAACAGTTCGGTAATGAAAAATTCCCGTTATCCCCACCAATGTCTATTGGGACGGAGAAGATTAAGGAGTGTGCTTTATATGTTTCCTTTAGACGTCGAGAATAATCAATACAAGGTACCCACGCATTTATTGCGAATATGAGCATATTCTTCTTGGCAAGGCACGCAGTGTGTATGACTCGTAGAAATGTGTGGAAGGGCTAACTCATACTGTACAATAGAACCCGCCCGCTTGGTTCATTTCTTGGTTCCTTTACCTGCTCCTCAACTCTTACTGTATTCCGATTGAATAAACTACATATATGTGTCATTCTCCATAGACAGGGCACTTTGATATCTATGGAGTATATTATTAAAACTACTGGTTGTATTATTGTAAAATTAAGTAAAGATCTTCATTTTATTACGTCATAACAAGCACCCCAGTAAAAATTAACCTATGTTATTGTAAGCTAGCGTAAAAAAATATTATGTACAAGAAAAATTGACTTAACAGATGTCCACACTCGCCAGAGGTAAATTTTGGAGTCACTTAGGAAACAAATAATGCACCACTTTTCAATTTTAGTTCAGGAATCCTAAATTTAGACTCAAAAAGTTCAATCTTAATCATTCATATTTTTATTTTAATGCAATATACGCTAGCTATGCATGCAAATATGACTGTCTTCGAAAATACTTTTGAGGTTACGTCGATGCACAAACAGCCGTCTTTTGACAAATCGGAGCACCTTTTTGGATTCTGTTTGGACCGCGGAATAAAGAAGAGGTATCCCACTACTCTTCCTATCAATTTTAAGTGTAAGCATTAGCCACTTTCTTCGTAAATAAAACAAAAACGTTCAAGAAAACCTTGCATATTTTTTTAGTATCCATCGAAGTAGTTAATTTTAAGACGGGCGGGGAGCCCCTATGGACCTCCACTGGCGTTCAAGCTATAAAGCCTATTGTGCCATACCCTTAACTATCACTGGCAGTCCCCAGACCTCTTCATGAAGCCCAGTATGTCAAACACCGACAGCATTATAACTTCCTCAGATTACTTGAAATAGGACCCAAGGGTTTGATGCCTGAGCCGAGCTAGTGCCGGGCACTGATATAGTACATGAAAATTGTCCATTCTGTACGTATAGCCCAGGATCGACTTTGCATGTCGGCAAGCCCTGATTTGCTTCCAGTATTCTCGATGCTTTGTGCGGGTCCAGCTTTTTATGGCAACGTCGATGCAGCAAGACGCTAATACCAGTACTGGTTCTGGTCCTATGTATTCATTTACAGCACCGCATCTTGCCAGTTGGTCTGCTTTCTCGTTGCCCTTAATCCCTGTGTGACCAGAACCCATATGAAAGCCACTTTGTTTTTTTCTGCAAGTTAATGCCTTTTTGCATATTCCCAAACCAGTTCTGATGTCATATCTGGTTTTGCTACTGCAGTTAGTGTCGCTTGGCTATCCGAAGAGATCGTAATCTGTATTACAGCAGCGTTATCCTCTAGTAGTATTTCAGCCCAGTGAAGGGCGGAAAGGACTTCCGCCTGAAAGATAGTACCATGTCTCCCGAACGGGACCACCACTTTCCTCCTCGTCGCATGGTCCTAGATTCCTGCTCCTGAACCTCCCTCTCCCCTGGAGCGATTTCCTTTCCACGCATCCCTGCTTGGAATTCAGACGCAGACAGCCCTGGTGAAGTCGAAGCGTTTTTTTATTCTATGCCGCCTCATCTCAAGAATCGGCAGTAAGCTAATGTCACTCGGGACCCTAGTGTCTATTGCCCCGAGTCCATCTCATTACTCTCGCCAGGCGGCCCATCGCGTGTGCAGCTTTTGCAGTTATCGCGTGGGGTAGGTGTGCTTCACAGAGCATGAAGCCCATGGCCGCTGCGGGCGTGTCCTCATTGTTCCCGTCAAACCCCTAAACGCTGGCGTTTTTAGTCGTCGCAGCCTGTCCTGCATTGTTTGAAGTTCTGCCCGTGGCCAGCAGGTTACGGCCGCATGAATGAGCCTCGGTTTTAGGAAAGCGGAATAGAGCCATGCAAGCATTTTAGGCTCTATTGCCCACGTCAACACAAAAGTTCTCCTACACATCCAAAAAGTCATCAAGAATCTCCGTCATTGATTTTTCAGGTGCTTTGCCCAGTTCAGTTTGCTATCTAGGACCGCTCCTAGATATTTAACCGAGTCTGAGGACGTCAGGCTCCCACCGCAAAAGACAGGAGCGTCAACTTTCGGAATCTTGTAATTCCTCGTGAAAATGACCATATTCGTCTTTTCCAGATTTACCGAGAGCCCTGAGCTATCTCACCAGAGCTCTACGATGCACAGCACCGATCTCGTAAGGCCCATCAACGTTTCCAGATGAGCCCCCCTAACTATGATTACAAAGTCATCCGCATATCCTTGAGAGTCCATCGAAATAAGTAGCAATAACTTATATATTTCACAACATAAGTTACTGAATAAAAGATTAAAATTTGTATCAGAGCGGCAGAAAATGATTTTATAAATGATTTCTTAGTGCATTTTACTGCAACTTTCATCACGTGGCCAATATTGATTATTTAACATAAGCTTATTTAGATATATGTTTGTTTATAAAGGCATTTAATTTAGTAATAAAAAGTTACAGCGAAAAATAATTATTTGCTTAAACTAATAAATAAATAAAGTTATGGCTTGTTAACAATCTGAATTTCGTTTGATTGATTTAGGTTAGCTTTATCACACTGTTTATTCGTATGTACTTAATTTAGTTAAAAATACTTTTCTTCGAAATGCGCTTTATTTATCAATTTGAACATTTTTTTACTGAGTTTCTGTTTTTAAAAGAAAATATTTTATCTCAAAGCAACACCGAAGGTAACATTTTTGAGTAGCTCGTTCCAAAAGACATAAGATCTAAATAACACAGATAATTTATTATTTTATCGTGAACTTAAAAATATTTTTCGAATTATTTCACTTATGAAAGTTATACAAATATGTAAATTGATGACAGGATTTAAAATATTCTGAAGTATTTTTTTCAAATTTCTTGGCATTTTTAAGCTCTTTAAAAAATGTCGAGAGGTCTAGAAGGATTTTTAATATGTCAGGTTACTTTTAAAGATTACACAAAACTTTTTAACGGATTCCAGAAATTGAATGGGATTTCGAAGCATTAGAAATAATATAAGAGATCTACATTCCTCTAGTTTATTTAGGGATAATTATAGTTCCAATAAATATGGAAAATGGTTGCGACGTCGAAAGGCTCCACAAGCCTTTCAAATAATTTTGTAGCAGGAATAATTTCATAAGTTCTTATTTTAATGGGAATAAAATACGAAATATTATTTTTTCTGACAAATTTAAAGAAGAATTTCTAGTGGAATGAACAAATCCAAAAGAAAATGTTGAAAGATTGATGCTATAGTTGGTGGCGAACTAGCTAACCACCATACATCGTAAAACATCAATATTGAAAAAGAAACTTCTGAAAAGTTGTATTTATTTCAGATAATGAAAAGAATCATACTTGGAATCAAGGTTTCACATTCGATACTTAAACTCTCGAGTAATTGCGATAAATCTAAATCTTTCACTCTTGCGTAAATTAGAATATACACGTAAGCGAGTTGAATCTTCGTAAAAAACCGACCATTTTTTAAATGTGCTCGAGAGCAACGGGTACCTTCTGACATAGAATGCCTTTTTTGCATTCTCATTTTTATTTATTTTTATTCTGTAGGAGGACCATTTCGATAGACTAACGACCCCAAATAAATTTTTAAAATTTTTTGTGCCAAATATTTGTTGTATAATTTGTTCAAATTTTCTTAAACAAAATTAAAATTTGTGAATCATCGGAAGTACCTGATTTCTCAACAACAACAAAACACCGTCAGGGCCAGCTAAACATTTCGTTGGCCCCGACATTATCCAAAATCAACTTTATATGGGCGAATTACTTACGTCTTAATTTGTTCAAATCTGTGCAAAGAATTTCAACCCCTAAAAACTACCCTCTGTGTGAAAACCACCATGGCAGTGTCACCGAAAGGATTCGCTGATCCTGACATCCAAAATCAACTTTATATGGGTGCATTATATTAATTTTAATTTGTTCAAATTTATGCAACAAACTTCAATCCATAAAAACTACCACCTGTTTGGAAAACACTGTGGCAGGGCCAGAGAAACGTTTTGTTCGTCCCGAAATTATTCAAAATCAACTTTATATAGACCCATTAATTTCTTCTTAACTTGTTCAAATTTGTACAACTAACTTCAACTCCTAAAAACTACTATTTGCTGTTCCCGCCATGGTGTTTGCCACAGAAGGGGTAGTTTGTAAGGGTTTAAGTTCGTTGAAGAAATCTGAGAAAATTAAGACGAAAATAATGGACCCATATAAAGTTAATTTTGAGTTTGATTTTGATTTACAAGGGGTAGTTTGTAGGGGTCGAAGTTGTTTGCACAAATTTCAACGAAGTTGTTATAAACGAGCGCGAACATGCACATCCAGAGAAGCGAGGTTGGCAGTAACACGAGATAAAATAGCATTAGACCCTTGATATACACGAAACTTTTTGTTCCAATCTCCTTAAAAAAAGCATGTGAATCAGATAGAGGATGTTTAGCAGTCTTGTCAATTTTAAATTATAAGTGAAAGGAAGGAATAGCGTACCTAGTGGAAAAGAAATTGTGTGGCCTAGCTTTAACTTTTCTCTATCGGGCGTAAAGTTTTATATAGCGGGCGTAAAGTTTCATGTCGGCCCGGATGGAGAGCGCATGTACGAACGTCTCTAAGCTGGTAGCGGCGACATTAAAGCTGCATCACCTGCACGCAATCTCGCGTTTTCAAGGAGGGTCGAACCAAAATATATTATTTTAGTTTTTTTTAATTCAAGAAGCACATTATTAATATTATTAAAGAATGAAGCCTCATATAAAGTATTATCTTAGACGAATTTTTATTACCCAGAAAACTTTCATAAAAAATGTTTGTCAAAGAGCGATTTTATATTTACTCTACCTCCATTGCGTAAGTTCCCAAAGCTTTTCAAGTACACATGTACGCGATTTTTACTCGGGAAGGGGAAAAGTCAAATAGCTCAGGGTATTATGTTTACACGCAGTATCAGAATATTCTTTAGCCACGCTGTCCTTACAATTCTGCGTCTATCAGTTTTTTTGAACATTAAAAAAATGTGGATCTTTTTTTCTCTGGTCTTAACCCTGAACATTATTCTTAATTATATTGGTAAGTAAATAATATTTTTTTTTTCATTTTTTCGCTCTCCTTTATTATAATCAGTACTCTAACGTATCTATCATATATTAATGAATTTAAGATACGTAAACTGTATGATAACAAAAAATTATGATTATTATTGTCATTTTCTTGCTTAGCATATTTCAGCGTTTTGACTTCAATATTTATAAATTAATTACGTGATAATAGGAATTCCGTTCCAAGCAATTGTCAAACGTGGGATTCAGGTCCAATGGACTGACTTTCTGGTCCAACGGACCAGGAAAGCGGTGGTCAGTCCTACGCTTAGACTGATGCTCACGGACAATCCAAACGGGACTGGAATCCAGTCCAGACGGTGCTGGAATCCGGTCAGTGTAGGTTAAAATACCTAGATCGGCCCAAGCTAGGACCGAAATTCGTTCCGGTCCTTGGCTTGGACGAAAAATTCCGGTCCAAGGCATTTAAAGTGCATAAATTGGGGTACAATGGCTGTAAAAAATACCCGTAAAATGTTTTTCGAACATTTTTAAAAATGACAGAGATATGGGGCTATGAGTGTCAGAACCACCTGTTTTTTAATGACGTACTTTGAGTTTCAATTGATCGAGTTAACTTTTCGTTGTCTAAAGTTACTTGTTTTAGAATACATTTTATAATAAAAAAATAAACGTATATTGATAATTTTGTGAAAAAAATAAAAATTACA
>JAWWLR010000158.1:56848289-56859370 GCA_035041075.1 Acraspis erinacei | reverse complement strand
GTGCATATTTTTCAACGAACTACACAAATTCTAAAAAAATAGTTGAATTTACAACAAAACACGTTTTTTTCAACGAAATAGTTCAATTTATAACTAAAAATAATTTTCAAACAAAATTAAATCATTTTTAACCGAATAATTGTATTTTGCTAATAAAAAATATTAATTTTCGACCAAATAATGGAATATTTTAGTTTTCAGTATAAAAAATTAATTTTCAATAAAAATAAAGGAATAAATAAAATTAATTTTCAACAAAGAAGATTTATTTTTTATTAAAAAAAGGCAAATTTTCAACAAAATGCATGAACTTTTGAACGAAGAATTGCATTTTGCAAATAAAAAATATTAATTTTCGACCAAATAATGGAATATTTTAGTTTTCAGTATAAAAAATTAATTTTCAACAAAAATAAAGGCGAATTTTCGAGAAAATAGTTCAATTTTCAACTAAAATGTGAAATCTCAACCAAAAATAAATAATTTTTATCGAAATTAATTAATTTTCAACCTTAAGATGAATTAAAAAAAAAAACAAGATTTATTTTCAACAAAATGCATAAACTTTTAATCGAAGAATTGTATTTTGCAACTAAAAAATATTAATTTATAACTAAAAATGGAATAGTTCAATTTTTTTACAAAAAATTTGTAAATTTTTAACTAAAGAAGAAAAAATAAAATATTAATTTTTAACTGAATAGATTAATTTTCTATAAAAAAATAACCATTTTCAACAAAATGTTTGAACTTTTAACCGAATAATTTAATTTATAAATAAAAAGATTAATTTTCAACGAAAATAGAGACGAATTTTCGAGAAAATCGTTCAATTTTCAACCAAAGAGATGAATTTGCAACTGAAGTGTGAACTCTCAGCAAAAAATAAATCATTTTTATTTAAATTAATTAATTTTCCACCTTGAGATGAATTTAAAAAAAAAATGATTTATTTTATACCAAAAAAGGCAAATTTTCAACAAAATGCATGAACTTTTAACCGAAGAATTGTATTTTGCAACTAAAGAAATATAAATTTTTAACCAAAAATAGAATAGTTAACATAATATGTATATGAATTTTTAACTAAGAAGATGAATTTAAAAAAATAAAATAAAATAAAAGAACTAGAATAGTTCAGTTGGAATTAAAAAAATTATCTTTTAAACAAAACAAAAATAACGAGTTTTTAGCCAAATTAATTAATTTTCCACTTAAAGTATACATTTTCAAACAAAAGTAAATAATTTTTAACTAAATAGATTGATTTTCTAACAAAAAAGCTAATTTTCAACAAAATGCATGAAATTTGAACAGAATAATTGAAGTTTCCGCTGTTTTTTAAAATAATAATTCAAACAAGCTTTTATCTTAGAATCTTATATTTAAAATTCAGTGCATATTTTTCAACGAACTACATGAATTCTCAAAAAATAGTTAATTTACAACAAAACAATTTTTTTCAACGAAATAGTTCAATTTTGAACTAAAAATAATCCGTTTTCAAAAAAATGGAACAGTTAAATTTTTCGACAAAAAAATTAATGAAAAAAAAACAAACAATTTTAACATAATAAAAAATAATTTTAACCAAACGTAATTTTTTAAATAAAATTAATCTGTAACTGGAATATTTAAATTTTCAACCAAACAGATGAATCTTTACATGAGTTTTCAATCAAATAATAACATTTTACACTAAAAAATATAATTTTCAATTAAAAATAGAATAGTTAACTTTTCAGTGAAATAAATTATTAAAAGATAGCGAATTTCAAGAATTAAGTTGAATTTTGAACTAAAAAGTTTAATTTTCAGTTGAAAAAATAATAATAAATTATAATAATTATAATAAATAAATTCAATTTTCTAGCAAGTAATTGAATTTTCACTCAATACAGATGCGTTTTCAAACTACAAAGATTAATTTTCAACTGAACAGTTGAATCTTTTATTTGAAAATATGATTTTTTAACAAATCATTTAAATTTTCAACCAAAAATGAAATAGTCAAATTTTCAGTTAAAAAAATTAATTAAAAAGAGAAAAACGAATTTTCAGCAAGTTAGTTAAATTTTCAACCCAAATAATTAAATTTTTAATCAGACATGATCAGTTTTCAACCTATTTCAAACTATTTTGGTTGAAAATTAATTCTTTTTAATTAACATTTAAATTTTCGGGTTAAAAATTCCACTTTTTTGTAGAAAATCAAATGGGCTGATAATGCAAATTTCCTCTTGTTCAGGTTTTGTTGATAAAATTTGATATTTCATTTAAAGCATTACGGTTTAAAAAAACATCTAATTATTTTCTTTTACAGTTGAAAGAAAAAATTCACTTCTCTGTTGGTAAAAATTTAATCTTTTTGGGTTGAAAATTAACTTTTTTTTTTGTTCGGAAATATTCATATTTTTTGTTTGAAAATTCAAAAGCTTTGTTAAATTTTCCTATATTCGGATTGCAAATACATTTTTCTTGATAGGAAATGAATTTTTTCGTTTATTTTAAAAATTCATCTAATTAATTTATCCTTAAGTTAAAAATTAAATGTTCTATTTGAGGAAAATTCATATTTTCGTGTTAAAAATTATACTTTTCAGTGAAGAATTAATTTTTCTGATTTGAAAGTTCAATAATTTATCAGAAAATTCACTTATTTTTTTAGAAAGTTAATCTTTATTGGTTCAAAATTAACTTTTTTTGTGTGAAAATTTCATATTTTTTAGTTAAAAATTCAATTAATTGTTTTAAATATTTTTCTGACTTGAGAATTCAATAATTTATCAGAAAATCCACTTCTTTTTTTTAGAAAATTAATCCTTTTTGGCGGAAAATTCGTCCGTTTGGATTAAAGCCGGTAATAATGGAATATTTTGAGTTTAAAAATTCACTTAATTCATTTCTGTTTTCAGTTGAAAATTAAACTTTTTATTTTACGAAAAATCATATTTTCGGATTAAAATTTCAACATTTAGTAAAGAATTAATTTGTCTGATTTAAAAATTCAATAATTTAGTAGAAAATTCACTTTTTTTGATGGAAATTTCATGTTTTTTGTTTGCAAATTCAAATAATTTGTAAAATTTTAATATTTTCGGATTGCAAATACAATTGCTTTATAGGAAATTAATTTTTGGTTTATTTTAAAATGTATCCATTTTGTTGAAAATGCAATATGTCTCAAATTGAAATCAAAGGAATTTAAAGCATTTAAATTAATTCAAAGAATTAGGGTTTAAAAATTTATCCAATTAATTTAGGCTTCAGTTGCAAATTAAATTTTTTATTTCAGGCAAATTCATATTTGCGGTTTAATAATTAAACCTTTCAGTAAAGAATTATTTTTTTTTTTTTACTTGAAAATTCAATAATTTATCAGAAAATTCACTTCTATTTTATGAAAATTAATCTTTTTTGGTCGAAAATGAACTTTATTTGTCAAATTTTCATATTTTTTGGGTTGAAAATTCAATTACTTTGTTAAATATTGTCTCGATTTTATTCAAGGAATTAGGTTTTAAAAATTCATCTAATTAATTTAGGCTTCAGTTGAAAATTAAATTGTTTATTTGATGAAAAATTCATATTTTCGGGTAAAAAATTAAACTTTTAAGTAAAGAACTAAGTTTTTTGACTTGAAAATTCAATAATTTATCAGAAAATTCACTTAGTTCTGTTTAGAAAATTAATCGTTTTTGGTTCAAAATTAACTTTTTTGTATGAAACCTTCATATTTTTGGGTTGAAAATTCAATTAGTTTATTAAATATTTTCTCGATTTCATTCAAAGAATTAGGTTTTAAAAATTTATCTCATTAATTTAGACTTCAGATGAAAATTAAGTATTTTATTCTATGAAAATTCATATTTTCGGGTTAAAAATTAAATTTTTTAGCAAAGAAACAAAATTGTTTGATAAAAAATTAATTTTTTTTTGTTTGAAGAATCATCTATTTGTTTGGAATTCAATTCAAAGCATTTTGGTTTAAAAATTTATTTCATTCATTTCTGTTTCAGTTGAAAATTAAACTTTTTATTTTACAAAAAATTCATATTTACCAATAAAAAATTCAAAATTTAGTAAAGAATTAATTTTTATGATTAAAAAATTCACTTTTTTGTGGAAATTTCATATTTTTTGTTTGAAAATTCAAATAATTTGTCAAATTTTAATTTTTTCGGTTTGCAAATACAATTGCTTTCTATGAAATTAATATATTTTTTATTTTAATTTATCCGTTTTGTTGAAAATACAATATATTTCATCTTTAAGTCAAAGAAATTCATGCATTTAATTTCCTTAAAAAAATTAGGGTTTAAAAATTCATCTAAGTCATTTTTGCTTCAGTTGAAAATTACATTTTTTATTCGATGAAAATTCATATTTACGGGTTAAAAATCCAATTTTTTAACAAAGAATTAATTTTTCTGACTTGAAAATTCAATAATTTATCAGAAAATTCTTTTCTTCTTTTAGAAAATTAATCGTTTTGGTTCAAATGTAACTTTTTTGTGAAAATTTCATATTTTTGGGTTGAAAATTCAATTACTTTGTTAAATATTTTCTCGATTTCATTCAAAGAGTTAGGGTTTAAAAATTCATCTCATTAATTTAGGCTTCAGTTAAAAATTACATTTTTTATTTGATGAAAATTCATATTTTCGGGTTAAAAAGTTAATTTTTCAGTAAAGAATTAATTTTTCTGTCTTGAAAATTCAATAATTTAGTAGAAAAATCACTTATTTTTTGATAAAATTAATGTTTTCGGTTCAAAATTAACTTTTTTTTGTAAAAATTTCACATTTTTGGGTTGAAACTTCAATTACTTTGTTAAATATTTTCTCGATTTCATTCAAAGAGTTAGGGTTTAAAAATTCATCTAATTAACTTTTGCTTCAGTTGAAAATTAAATTGGTTATTTTATGAAAATTCATATTTTCGGGTTAAAAATCCAATTTTTTAACAAAGAATTAATTTTTCTGCCCTGAAAATTCAATAATTTATCAGAAAATTCACTTCTTTTTTAGAAAATTAATCTTTTTTGGTTCAAATTTAACTTTTTTGTGAAAAGTTCATATTTTTGGGTTGAAAATTCAATTAGTTTGTTGGTTGAAAATTACGTTTTTTTAATGAAAATTTACCTCCTCGGGTTGAACATTCAACTTTTTTTAAAAGAAAATTAACTTATTTTGGTAAAAAATTAAACTTTTTTGTTAGAAATATCATCATTTTAGTTGAGAATTCATCTTTCTAATTTAGAAAATGATATTTTTAATCTTTTTTGATAGAGAAATTATTTTCTTTACTCGAAAATGGCCTTTTTTCGTTGAAAATTGGTCTTTTCTTATTTTAAAAGTAAAAAAATTATGTTTTTGGTTTGAAATTCATCTTTTTGTGTTAAAAATTTGTATTATTTAGTTCAAAATTTAATTATTTTGTAGAATATTGTATCATTTGGTGGAAAATAAACATTTTTGTGGAAATTTTATATTTTCGGGTTGAAAATTCAACTTTTTTTTGTAAATAATTTATATTTCTGGCTTGAATTTTCAATAATTGTGTAAAAAGATTCTTTTCTATCGTTAAAAAATTAATTTTTTTATTTGAAAATTAAGTTTTTTTCGTTGAAATTCTATATTTTTGTGTTGAAAGTTCATTACTTTGTTAAAAATTCATATTTTCGGATTGAAAAATAACTTTTTCGTTGGAAATTTCATATTTTTGAGTTGAAAATCAAACTATTTTCTAGAAAATTGGAATTTTTGGTTAAAAAATTTAATAATTTGGTAGAAAACTAAACTATTTGGGTGAAAATTAACTTTTTTGATGAAACTTTATCTTTTCAGGCTGAACATAAAATTTTTTTGAATAAAATTAACTTGTTTTGATAATAAAAGAAAAGTTTTTTGTTAGAAATGTCATCATTTAGGTTGAGAATTCTTCTTTCTAATTTAGAAAATGACATTTTTAATCTTTTTTGATAGAAAAATTATTTTCCTTAGTTGAAAATGGCCTTTATGTTGAAAGTTGGTCTTTTTTTATTTTAAAAGTAAAAAAAATGCTATTTTTGGTTTGAAATTCATCTTTTTGGGTTGAAAATTTATATTATTTAGTTCAAAATTTAATTATTCTGTGGAGTATTGTATCATTTGGTGGAAAATTAATATTTTTGTTGAAATTTTATATTTTCGGGTTGAAAATTCAACTTTTTTTTTGTAAATAATTCATATATCTGGCTTGAATATTCAACAATTTTGTAAAAAATGCTTTTCTATCGTTAGAAAATTAATCTTTTTATTTGAAAGTTCATTATTTTGTTAAAAATTCATATTTTCGGATTAAAAAATAACTTTTTTGTGGAAATTTCATATTTTTTAGTTGAAAATTCAACTAATTTTTAGAGAATTGGTTTGAAAATTAACTTTTTTTTATGGAATTTGATGTTTTCGGGTTAAAAATGCATTTTTTTGTAGGAAATTCATGCCATTGGCTTTAATTTTTAACAATTTGGTAAAAAAATAACTTTTTTCGTTAGAAAATTAATCCTTTTTTAGTTAAAAATTAATTTTTTTTGTTGAAAATTTACATTTTTGGGTAGAAATTCAATTAATTTCTTAAACATTTATATTTTCGAATTGAAAATATAAGTTTTTTCTAAAGAAAATTTGTTTAAATTCATTTGTTTTATAAAAATTGATATTTCCGGGTCGAAAATTCAATTACTTTATTAAAAATTAATATTTTCGGATTGAAACATTTTCTTAAAAGAAAATTCATTTTTATTTTGTTTGAAAATTCATCTATTTAGTTGAAAATGCAATATATTTTAACTTTAAATGATAGGAATTTAAAGCATTTCAAGCATTTGGGTTTTTTAATTTACCTCATTTATTAAATTTTTTATTTTATGAAAATTCATCTTTTCTGATTAAATGTTCAGCTTTCTTTTTTGAAAACTCATATTTTTGGATTGATTTTTCAAGAATTTGTTGAAAAATGCACTTTTTTGGTAGAAGATTCATCCTTTTTAGTTGAAAATTAACTTTTTTGCTGAAAATTTATATTTTTGGGTTCAAAATTCAACTTTTTAGCAAAGAATTAATTTTTTTGAATTGAAAATTCAATAATTTATCAGAAAATTCACTTCTTTTTTTGTAAAATTAATGTTTTTAGGTTAAAAATTAACTTTTTTTTTGTGAAAATTTCATATTTCATATTTTTGGGTTGAACATGCAATTACTTTCTTAAATATTTTCTCGAGTTCATTTAAAGAGTTAGGGTTTAAAAATTCATCTAATTAATTTAGTCTTCAGTTGAAAATTAAATTTGTTATTTGACGAAAATTCATATTTTTGTGTTAAAAAGTAAATTTTTTAGCAAAGAATTAATTTTTCTGACTTGAAAATTCAATAATTTAGTGGAAAAATCACTTCTTTTTTTAGAAAATTAACTTTTTTTGTGAATATTTCATATTTTTGGGTTGTAAATTTAATGGCTTTGTTAAATATTTTCTCGATTTCATTCAAAGAATTAGGGTTTACAAATTTATCTAATTAATTTAGGCTTCAGTTGAAAATTAAATTCTTTATTCTATGAAAATTCATATTTTCGGGATAAAAATTAAATTTTTTAGCAAAGAAACAAAATTGGTTGATAAAAAATTAATTTTTCTTCTGTTTGAACAATCATCTATTTGTTTGAAATTCAATTCAAAGCATTTGGGTTGAAAAATTAATTTAGTTTCAATTAGTTTCATTTTCAACTGTTTCAGTTGAAAATTAAACTTTTTATTTTACGAAAATTCATATTTTCGGATTAAAAATTCAACATTTCGTAAAGAATTAATTTTTCTGATTTAAAAATTCAATAATTTAGTAGAAAATTCACTTTTTTTGTGGAAATGTCGTATTTTTCGTTTGAAAATTCAAATAATCTGTAAAATTTTAATATTTTTGGATTGCAAATACAATTTCTTTATAGGAAATTAATTTTTTTAGTTTATTTTAAAATTTATCCATTTTCTTGAAAATGCAATATGTTTCAACTTTAAATCAAAGGAATTTAAAGCATTTAATTTCATTCAAAGAATTATGGTTTGAAAATTTATCTAGTTAATTTAGGCTTCAGTTGAAAATTAAAATTTTTATTTCATGCAAATTCATATTTTCGGGTTAAAAATTCAATTTTTTAACAAATCATTCATTTTTCGGACTTGAAAATTCAATAATTTATCAGAAAATTCACTTCTTGTTTTTAGAAAATTAATCTTTTTTGGTTGAAAGTGAACTTTATTTGTGAAAATTTCCTATTTTTTTGTTGAAAATTCAATTACTTAGTTAAATATTTTCTCGATTTCATTCAAAGAATTAGGGTTTAAAAATCCATCTCATTAATTTAGGCTTTAGTTGAAAATTAAATTTTTTATTTGATGAAAATTCACATTTTCGGGTTAAAAAGTCAGTTTTTCAGTAAAGAATTAATTTTTCTGACTTGAAAATTCAATAATTGATCAGAAAATTCCCTTAGTTTTTTAAGAAAATTAATCTTTTCTGGTTCAAAATTAACTTTTTTGTGAAAATTTCATATTTTTGGGTTGAAAATTCAATTCAAATTTTTTATTTTACGAAAATTTATATTTTCGGGTTAAAAATTAAACTTTTAGCAAAGAATTAATTAATTAATTTATAAAAAATTAATTTTTCTTTTGTTTGAAAATTCATCTATTCGTTTGAAATTCAATTCAAAGCATTTGGGTTTAAAAATTTATTTAATTCATTTCTCTTTCAGTTGAAAATTAAACTTTTTATTTTACAAAAATTCATATGTTGCATCTTTAAATCAAAGATTTAATTACATTTTTTATTTGATGGAAATTCATATTTTCGGTTAAAAATTCAATTTTTGTTTAGCAAAGAATTAATTTTCCTGACTTGAAAATTCAATAATTTATCAGAAAATTCACTTCTTTTTTAAGAAAATTAATCTTTTTTGGTTGAAAATAAACTTTTTTATGAAAATATCATATTTTTTTATTCAAAAATCCATTATTTTGTTAATAATCAATTTTTTCGGATTTTAAATACAGTTGGTTTATAAAAATCTTACGATTTTCAAGGATTTCAAATTTTACTCAATATCATATACCTACATTAATTTTATAAAAAAATATATCCTCTTTTATTCTCCTATTTTCGTGAAAAATGACCCTATTAACTCTTTTGCCCACTCCTCGTTCGAAATTTTTTTATTAAAACAGGAAATTTCTTTCCATTTTGCTGATAATATTTTTCCTCTGAAATTTGTTAGTTGAATTATCATTTTTTTTTTTCAACGTAAATTTGCAGCAATTCACGAATACTTTGGTGACGAGGTCGTCTCTAATCTCGTCGATCACAATTCTCAGCACTGTCTTGTATGCAACGCCAATATGTCAGACTCAAATTCGAATGAGGCGAGTCCTGCCAAAGTGCGGAACAATAATTCCGATCTTTTTGGCAAAATTGGCCAGGCGATGAGGCTCAAAAGTCAAGAGGTCAAGGGGAAAATCTTCGATTATATCGTGAATCCCTCGGCGAGTGCAAATAGTAATTCGGAGAAGAAAGTTTCAAAAGATGGGGAACTGGTAAAACGCTTTCACAACGCTGGACCTGTATTTAGTATCGATGATGATCAAGATCTCGGTAAGTTATGAGAAAATAAAATCACCATTATCGAGTTGATAATTCCCCTTTTTTTAAATTCCGCCTTTTTCACCCTTTTCTCGAAAAAAATCGCCCTTTTCCGGCTAAATATACGATATTTTATAATAAAATTGTTCGTTGTACATTAAAAAAATTATTTAAAAAGTTAAATTCTTAGTTGAAATTTATGTTTTCAACTATTGATTTTAATTGACTATTAATTTGTTAAAAATCCTTTTTTTCTAAACGAAATCTTTTGAAAATCTTTGGAATCTTTTGAGGTAACGTAAACATTTTTTAATATTTTTAAAGTCAGATTTCTTAATATCCTTTAAATTTGCTTAAATCCAGAATAATAAACGGATACAAAAAATTATGACTACGTTAAAGTTTTAATTAAATTTTAACTAAAACTGTATAAAAACATTTTTTGTTAATTATTGTATTAATTTTTTACGAATTTTTGATGCAATAAACCCATTTTCGATAAAAATGTTAGTTTAGTTTAATTTAATTCTTAATTTAATTATAATTATTTAATTGCAGAATATATAAGATCCTAGAAGATTATTAATATTAGTGCCACAAAATTTCTGTTTCTAAATACATTTTTAACATTTTTTAGATGAGTTTTAAAATAAAAAAGACAAATTTTGGATCTAAAAAATAAATTCTTAACTAAAATGATGAAGCTTCAAATAAAAATAGTCATTTCTAACCAAATATTTAGTTGAATTTTTAAGCCAAAAGATTAATTTTCTACCAAAAACGAATTATTTTCAACAAACCACATGAATTTTCATCTAAGAAATAAAAACTTTTAACCAAAATTAGAAAATTTAAAATGTTAGAAAAATAAATGTTCAACCAAAAAAAACAACCGAATTTTCAACAAAATGGTTTGTTTTTTCCATCCGAGAAAATCATTTTTTAAACAAAAATAGAAGAACTAAATTTTCAGTTAAAACAATCAGTTAAAAATAAATTCTAAACAAAATAATTCAATTTTCAACCCAAAAGATAAATTTTCTATAAGAAAAAAAGCGAATTTTTAAATCAAACTTTTTTTTCAACCAATGAAATGAATTTGTAACAAAAAATAGAATATCTAAATTTTCCACAAAAAAATGAAATAATTAAAGTGAATTATCAACTAAAATAATAAATTTTCATCTAAAAAAAATTCTAATTTTTATCCAAATATATTTTCAAGTAAATTTATTGACTAAAAAGATCAATTTTCTATGAAAAATAAAATTCTTAAATTTTCAGTTAGTAAAATAAATTTTCAACAAAAAAAAGAAACTAATTTTCAACAAAGTAATTAATTTTCAGTTAGTAAAATAAATTTTCAACTAAAAAACAAACGAATTTTCAACAAAATAGTTGTTTTTTCCA
>JAWWLR010000158.1:56828954-56839873 GCA_035041075.1 Acraspis erinacei | reverse complement strand
ATCAAATTATTTGAATTACCGGGAAATTTGCTAAGCTTAATTCAATTTAATTCTTTTGAATTTAACTTGAATTGTTTTGAATTAATTAATCACTTCTTGCATTAGAAATTAGTAGAATTTCGAAAATTTGAAGATATTTAAATTTTGTTTGGAATTCACGCTGAATTCTTTTAAATTCTTTGCAATTATCTTGAATTCTTTTTTAATTTACTTGAATCCTTCTCAATTCACTCAATTCTACGTAATTCAGTGATTTTTTTAAATTTTTCAAAGTTTTTATTTAACATGGCCGCATTCTGAATTCTCAGGCATTTCATCAAATTATTTTAATTCCCCTGAATTTTTCTAAGCTTATTTCAAAATTACTGAATTTAGTTGGAATTTTCAAATAGTTTTAAATTCATTTGCCTTTTTTCACCTCGAATTTTCATGAATTTAATCGAATTCTTCTCATTCATCTTAAAATCATCTAAATTCGTTCCACTTTCACGAAAATGAAGTGATTTTTAAACATTTTTTCCAATTCAGTTTAATTCTTTTGAATTGTTTTGTAGTTATTGATCACTTTTTGTGTTAGAAATTAGTCGAATTTCGAAGATTTAAAGAGATTTGGATTTTGTTTGGAATTCACGCTGAATTCTTGTAAATTCTTTGGAATTCTTTTTAATTTACTTTAATCCTTCTCAATTCACTCAATTCTACGTAATTCAGTGATTTTTTTTAATTCTTCAAAGTTTTTATTTAAAATGGATCATAATTTCATCAAATTATTTGAATTACAGTGAATTTTACTAAGCTTATTAATTCAGAGTTACTGAATTGAATAAGTATTTTCAAATAATTTTAAATTAATTTTCTTTCTTTTTTTCACCTCGAATTTTCATGAATTTAATCGAATTCTTCTTTTTTATCTTAAAATCTTCTAAATTCGTTTCAGTTTCACGGAAATGAAATGATTTTTTAACATTTTTTCCAATTCAGTTGAATTCTTTTAGAATTGTTTTGTAGTTATTAATCACTTTTTGTGTTAGAAATTAGTAGAATTTCGAAGAATTGCATTTTGTTTGGAATTCACGCTGTGTTCTGTTAAATTCTTTGGAATTCTCTTAAATTTTTTTTAATTTACTTGAATCCTTCTCAATTCACTCAATTCTACGTAATTCAGTGATTTTTTTTTTAATTCTTCAAAGTTTGTATTTAATATGAATTCTTAAGTTTCTAATGAGGCTCACTTTGAATTCTGAGGAATTTGATCAAATAATTTGAATTCCCCTGAATTTTTCTAAGCTTATTTCAGAGTTACTAAATTCAGTTAGTATTTTCAAATAATTTTAAATTCATTTGCTTTCTTTTGTTTATCTCGAATTTTCATGCATTCAATCGAATTCATCTCTTTCATCTTAAAAATCGTCTAAATTTGTTCCAGTTTCACGGAAAAGAAATAATTTTTAAACATTTCTTCCAGTTCAATTAAATTATTTTGAATTCTTTTGAATTTAACTTGAATTGTTTTGAACTAATTAATCACTTGTTGTATTAGAAATTAGTCAAATTTCGAAGATATTTGAATTTTGTTTGGGATTCACGCTGAATTCTTTTAAATTCTTTGGAATTCTTTTGAATTTTCTGAATTTACTTGAATCCTTCTCAATTAATTCAAATCTACTTAGTTCAGTTATTTGGTTTTTTAATTGTTCAAAGTTTTTATTTATTATGGATCATCATATTATCAAATTATTTGAATTACCCTGAATTTTTCTAAGCTTATTAATTCAGAGTTACTGAATTGAATAAGTATTTTCAAATAATTTTAAATTCATTTGATTTCTTTTTTCACCTCGAATTTTCATGAATTTAATCGAATTCTTCTCTTTTATCTTAAATGCATATAAATTCGTCCCAGTCTCTCGGAAATGAAATGATTTTTTTAAACATTTATTCCAATGCAATTGAATTCTTTTGAATGTAACTGGAATTGTTTTGTAGTCATTAATCACTTTTTGTGTTAGAAATTAGTAGAATTTCTAAAATGTAAAGATATTTGAATTTTGTTTGGAATTCACGCTGAATTCTTGTAAATTCTTTGTAATTCTCTTAAATTCTTTTTAATTTACTTGAATCCTTCTCAATTCACTCATTTCTATTTAGTTCAGTGATTTTGTTTTTTAATTCTTCAAAGTTTTTATTTAATATGGATTCTTAATGTAATATTAATTCTTTGGAATTCTCTTGAATTTTTTTTAATTTACTTTAATCCTTTTTAATTTACTCAACTCTAATTAATTCAGTGATTTTTAAAATAATTTTTCAAAGTTTTTATTTAACCCTAGATGGCCACACTTCAGTAGCATATCATATAGATCAGAGTGGGTGTATTTCACCCAAGGTCCAAAAAACCGAGATCCTGCAATAATATTGAGTTCTAAAAATCTAAAAAAAATCTTTAGGTCTGCTTGAAGGTTTTTAAAAAAAGGTTGAATAGTTTTGTCACCAAAATTGCCCATTAAAATATTGTAACACACCAGCAAAGTTGAAGTAACGAAAAAACGTGTTTTTTACGGAAAAAATAATATATCGTTTACAGACCTTATTTAACGCATAAAAACTATGAAAATGTTTTCTCGATATACTATATTTTAGTAAAAAAATTATTGTAATACACATAGTTTCAAAAAGTACATTTATTTTGAAGATTGAACGTATACAAAAATGTCGAAGAAAAAAAGACCTAGACAGTAGATGGCGCCTCAATGCCCATTTTCAAAATGAACAGACTCTACGAAGAGTTTGAAAATTGTTTGGGTTAATTTCACCCACGGTGACCCTCTAGGGTTAATATGGATCATCATATCATCAAATTATTTGAATTCCCCTGAATTTTTCTAAGCTTATTAATTCAGAGTTACTGAATTCAATAAGTATTTTCCAATAATTTTAAATTCATTTTCTTTCTTTTTTTCACTTCGAATTTTCATGAATTCAATTGAATTCTTCCCTTTTATCTTAAAAATAATCTAAATTCCATCCAGTTTCGCGAAAATGAAATGGTTCTCTTTATTTCAGTCAACTCCTTGTCACTGAAAGCCACCTGATAGTCCTACGTGAGATTCCGGGACGCAAGGGTGCAGCACACGTTATAGTGAAACGTCCTCTCTCCAGTATCGTAAAAATAACGTCCAGAAAACGTCATCCCGATTTGATTACTTTTAAGTACGGCACAACCGAATACAATGACACTCTTCTCATTTCGGACATGGACAGGTTTCTCATTCCCAATGCGAGCGAAGCGACAAAATTGATTTCACAGCAGATTTTAAGGCAGCTGAAGGCCGCCAATGAGGAGAGTGACAAGTAATTCAATTTGTGAGGGTGAGTGAGATGCTATTTTCGCGCAAGTCGACTCTTTTTACGAATATTTCGATGATGCCATCCTCGGAAAATTAGAATTTTTTTACCCATTCACCTCGATATCGCCTCAATCCCGTTTTTGTATTCCCTCGGGCGGAAATTATACGAGGAGGGTGATTAAAAGCAGAATGATGATTAGCAAAAGACGACTGTTAAAATCATACTATCGATAAAGTACGAGGGCCAATTAACTTAAGATTATTTTGCTGGGAACGTCGGATTTGACACTTTTTTCCAAGGAAAAGTATTTAGATTCTTGCAGTGTGTAGAACAAACTGATCTATATTTTATTAATTGCATTTTTTTTGCACTTTAAATTCACTTTTTTTATGCCGTTTTTTAATTTGTTTATTCAATGTAATGATATCCACTTTTGTTTTTAGAGTTGTCTACTTGACCGGGAAAATAATATTTAAAAAGGATGATACTTTTTAGTTTGTTCAGGGACATTTTTTCAAATGAAAAAAGGTTTTTGTGGTGTCTGGAAGTTTTTTAAAGTTTCGAAATTTTTGAATACAAAATTAAAAGTAATAAAAAAAATTTTGTTGCTGATATTTCCCAAAAAATTATAATTTTAATTTAGGAGAGGAAAAAAAGTATTATTCCGAGACCGGGAAAATAAAATCATCCGTCGGGTAGACAATCTGATGATTCATTTTCGCAAATTTGCATTCTTATCGTATTTTTATTCAGTTACCTTTAATTTTAATTAATTTGATTATTGTGCACTTCAGGGTTGTGAAAACTGGCTTATTTCGTTGATTACCAGAAGCAATATTATTATTATTTTTTGCTTCCTCAGCAAAATCAGCCATAAATCCTGCCAGAAACATTTTTCGCTTGAAATAAGTACAAACTTTTGAGCCACGATAGACCAACCAAACCGGTAAGACTTACATTTTCTCAAAAGTAGTTGCAATTCTTTTTTAAGGGAAGAACAAATGCTCTATTAGTGATAAAATAAATATTTTGCAGTAGGGTTCTAATTTTCTAGCTTTGTCCATAACAAAGTTACTAATCCGGGACGACTGAAGAATCTTGAAAAATAAAATTTTCGATTTTTAAAAATTCCTGAATTTTAAAATTCCCGAAAAAAAATTGACGATTAATAAAATTTCGTAACAGTGTATTTTATAATATTACAGAATTAGAAAATTTTCAAATAATAAAATTTCCGAATAATAAAGTTTCCGAATACTAAAATTCCCGAACAATAAAATTCCCGAGCAATAAAATTCCTGAATATTAAAATGCCCGAACAGTTTGTTTATATACCGAATTGGAAAATTCTCGAACAGTTTATTTTATAATATTACAGAATTGGAAAATAATCGAATACTAAAATTCCCGAACAATAAAATTTCCGAAAAGTTTATTTTATAATATTACCGAATTAAAAATTCCCGAATAATAAAATTCCCTAACAGTTTGTTTTGTAATATTAGCGAATCGGAAAACTGGGGAACAATAAAATTTACGAATTCTAAAATTCTTGAACAGTTTATTTCTATTGCCGAGTTGGAAAATTTTTTAAAGAATAAAATTTTAAATTAATAAAGATACCGAATACTAAAATTCCCGAACAATAAAATTTCTGAATCGGAAAATTTCCCGAATAACAAAATTCTTGAGCAGTTTATTTTATAATATTACCGAATTGGAAAATTTTTGAATAATAAAGTTTCTCAATACTAAAATTCCTGAATCAGAAAATTCGCGAACAATAAAATTCCCGATTGATAAAATTCCCCAATAAAAAAATTCGCTAATAATAAAATTTACGAATAATAATGTTCTTGAATTGGAAAATTCCCGAACAATAAAATTGCCGACTACTGAAATTCCCCAACAGTTTGTTTTATAATATTAGCGAATTAGAAAATCCCTGAATAATAAAATTTTTGAATAATAAAGTTCCTGAATACTAAAATCCTTGAATCGGAAAATTCCAGAACAATAAAATTCCTGAATCGGAAAATTCCCAACAAATAAAATGCACGAATACTAAAATTCTTGAACAGTTTATTTCTATTGCCAAATTGGAAAATTTTCAAATAATAAAATTTCCAATTAACAAAGATTACGAATAATAAAATTTCCGAACAATAAAATTTCCGAACAATAAAATTCCTGAATCGGAAAATTCGCGAACAATAAAATTCCCGATTGATAAAATTCCCCAATAAAAAAATGAACTAATAATAATATTTACGAATAATAATGTTCTCCATTCGGAAAATTCCCGAACAATACAATTCACGAACAATAAAATTCCTGAACAATAAAATTGCCGACTATTGAAATTCCCCAACAGTTTGTTTTATAATATTAGCGAATTAGAAAATCCCTGAATAATAAAATTTGCGAATATAAAAGATTCTGCATACTAAAATTCCAGAATACTAAAATTCCTGACTCGGAAAATTCGCGAATAATAAATGGTTCGAACAGTTTTTTTTAATGACATTACCGAAATGGAAAATTTTCGATTAATAAAATTCCTGAACTATTAAATTCTCGAATAATAAAATCCCCGAATAATACAATTTCTGACATTTTATGATAGTTACCGTATTAGAAAATTCCCCAATAATAAAAATCCTAAATTATAAAATTCTCTAATAATAAAATCCCTGACAGTTTATAACATTACCAAATCGGAAAATTCCCGTATAATATAAATCCTGAATTATAAAATTTCGGAATAATAAAACTCCTGAATTATAAAATTCTCGAATAACAAAATTCCCGACTAATAAAGTTCTCGAATTGAAGCAATACAATTTTTTATCAATATTATTTTTTTAAATAAAATAATCACATATTTGTATACAAAATCGATATTTAATGCGTTTAAAATTATTGTTTGAATTTAAAATAACAATAATTGAAAAAAAATATTTCTGAGTGAATTTTTTTCCTTCAATTTTTATTATTTAAAATTTAAACGGTATTTTAGAAAATTTAAACTTTAAGACTATATTTTTTTGTTTAAAAAATATTTTATTATTGTATTTTTAATAAATACATAATATTGACAAAAAAATTAATTTTTTAAATTCGCTAATTTTATATTTCGGAAAATTTTCTAGTTCGGATATTTTGTAATACGTCAATTTTCTTCCAGGAATTTAATTATTTCAAAATTCTCGAATTCGATAATATTATCAAACAGTCTGTTCAAGAATTTTATTATTCGGGAATTTTATTGTTCGGGAATTTTCCGATTCGGGAATGTTATTATTTCAAAATTTTCGAATTCGGTAAGATTATCAAACAAAGTGTTCAAGATTTTTATTATTCGGGAATTTTCCGATTCGATAATATTCTAATGTTAATTGTTCGGGAATTTTATTTTTCTGGAATTTTAGTATTTGAAAACTTTATTATTCGGAAATTTTACGTTTCGAAAATTTTCCAATTCGGTAATATCATCAAACAGACTGTTCGGGAATTTTATGTTTGGGAATTTTATGTTTGGGAATTTTATTTTTGAGGAATTTTCCGATTCGGGAATTTTGTTATTTCAAAATTTTCGAATTCGGTAAGATTATCAAACAAACTGTTCAAGAATTTTATTGCTCGGGAAGTTTCCGATTCGGTAATATTATATAATAAATTGTTCGAGAATTTTATTGTTCTGGAATTTTAGTGTTTAAAAATTTTCCAATTCTGTAATATTACCAAACAAACTGTTCGTAAACTTTATTATTCGGGAATTGTATTGCTCGGGAATTTTCCGATTCTGTAATGTACTAAAATAAATTTTTCGGAAATTTTATTGTTCTGGAATTTTAGTTTTTGGAAATTTTATAATTCATAAAATTTATTATTCGGGAATTTTATTGCTCGGAAATTTTCCGATTCGGTAATATTCTAAAATAAATTGTTCGGGAATTTTATTATACGGGAATTTTATTGTTCTGGAATTTGAGTATTTGGAAACTTTATTATTTTTGGGAATTTTAGTATTCGGAAACTTTATTATTTGAAAATTGTTCCATTTGTTGATATTATCATGTTCAAGAATTTTATTGTTCGGGAGATTTTCGATTCGGGAATCTTATTATTTGAAAATTTTCCAATTCTGTAATATTATAAAAATCCATTTTTCGGGAACTTTATTGTTCGGGAATTTTCCGATCCGGGAATTTTATTATTCCAAATTTTCAAATTCGTTAGGATTATCAAACAAACTGCTCAGGAATTTTATTATTCGGGAATTTTCCGATTCGGTAATATTATAAAATAAATTGTTCCGGAATTTTATTGTTCTGGAATTTTAGTATTTGGAAACTTTATTATTCGGAAATGTGATTTTTCGAAAATTTTCCAATTCGGTAATATCATCAAACAGACTCTTCGGGAATTTTATGTTTGGGAATTTTATTGTTCGGGAATTTTAGTATTCGGAAACTTTATTATTCAGAAATTTTATCATTTGAAGATGTTTCCAATTCGGTAAGATTATCAAACAAAAGTGCAAGAATTTTATTATTCGGAAATTTTATTGTTCCGGAATTTTCCGATTCGGTAATATTCTAAAATAAATTTTTCGGGAACTTTTAGTGTTCTGGAATTTTAGTGTTTGAAAATTTTCCAATTCTGTAATATTATAAACAAACTGTTCGGGAATTTTATTGCTCGGGAATTTTCCGATTCGGTAATATCATAAAATAAACTGTTCGAAAATTTTATTATTTGTGAATTTTAGGTTTCGGGAGTTTTATTATTAATAAATTTTGTCATTCCGAAACTTATTAATCGAGAATTTTCCAATACGGAAATTTTACTCTGCCAGGAATTTTATTTTCAGGGATTTTTCAGTCGTTCCACTAAGCCTTCCTAAAGATTCTTCCGAAGAATATGAAAATAAGTTGGTCAAATTCCGAAAATAGCAAAGACGATTGATTGTGGTAGAAACATTTACGGAATTTTTTTTTCTTTTTTTTTTAATACATGACAGAAAAATTTTCTGTATTGATGTTGAATGCAGTGCTGTTATGAACAAGTTGATGAGGGCGTCTTTGTCATACGTATATTTAATACGGTTGTATTTATTTCATCCTCGTATTTATACAACAGTTGGTTAAATGTCACCACTGTTTAGAATTGGCTTAGAATTAGAAAAAAGAAAAAGAATCACGTTATTTTGATTTTTCAAGGTCCGCCAAAAGTGAGGTTGATTTTAATTTTTCTTATGTTAAGAATGTTATGAAATATTGTACAATATGAATAGAGTAATATATATATATGATTGTACATCGAGCATATCTTGTAAAAAAGTAAAGATAATGTGCATTGGGCGCATTGTTTTGTAGCAATAGAAAGGAAGGGAAAAACGATGTGATATCGGAAACGTTACGTGATTTCTTATTATTAATAAATAGCAAGAATAGTTACTCGTAATTCTTCTCATTTTAATATTTTCCTCATTCCTTTCCTAATTAATTTTAATTAATTATTAATTAATAATAAGTTGATTCGCAGAGATTCTTTTTTTTTATTTCTGTTTCAGGGTTGCCGCTGGACTGGGAAATGAAAGTGAATTTATTTTTTGACTAGGAAATTGTACAAATTTTTAGAAAAGAATCTATATATGTTTGATTTTAACAGTTTTTTTTAAATAATCAGTTGAATTTTTATCTTTTTAAATTATGATAGTTTAGGATTATAAAGTGAATAATATTTAATTTTGCAAGATGATTCGGAATCGGTTTACTATTTTAGAATTTACAGATTTTAATGTTAGAAATTAAACTGTTTAAATTGGAAACCGTAAATGCCCGATTGGAAATTTTCAAAATATTCTCAATTTTAGAGTAACTTCAAAATAATATATTCGTAAATAAATATAATATAATGTATAATAAATAAAATATTGTTTCAGTCTAAAATATTCCAGCTTTAAACTATCCGAGTTGAATTTTTTGAAGTAAGAGAAAGAACAGTTACCTAATATTTAAAAATATATTTTGAAGGTTACAATTTTTATTTTACTTTTAAAAAGAATTTAAATTTGCAAGTCAAATTGTTGAATCTTGATGCATAAATAACAATTGAGCGCCTATTATTCTTAGAAAAAATTAGAGTAACTTGAATAGATATTTAGAAATTTTTTGAAAAATTTTGAATTAATTTAAAATTCGAAATGATTTCAAATAATTTGACTCGCAGAATCCGGCTATTTGTATAAAAATTGCGGTTCAAAAAAATTCCATGGCTTTATTTGAAGCCAAATAAAGATTTTTGGGGACGGGAAAAATCCCGAATAATAAAATTCATGAAATAATTAACTCTTATTCTCTTTTTTAATGATTATTAAATCATTATTATAATAAATAATAATTATTACTTATAATAATTATATTAAATTAATAATAAATAAATTAAATAATTAGAATTAATTAATATTAAACAATAAATAATAATTATTAATTAATTAAATAAGTACCGACAAATAAAAAAACCGAATTGAAAAATTCGCGAATAATAAAGTTGCCGAAAATTAAAAAAAAACGAATTGGAAAATTGCTCTATAATTAAACTCTCGAATAATAAAATTCTCGGATTATAAAATGACCAAATAATAAAATTACCGAAAAATAAAAAAAACCGAATTGAAACATTTCCAAAAAATAAAATTTCCGAACAGTTTATTTTTTTAATATTACCTAATTGAAAAATTACCGAATAATAAAATTTACGAATAATAATAATATTATCGAATTCGAAAATTCCCGAACAATACAATTCCTGAACAATAAAATTTCCGAACAATAAAATTCCCGAAAAATAAACATACCGAATTGGAAAATTGCCAAATAATAAAATTCTCGAATAATAAAATTCGCGGATTATAAAATTCCCGACAGTTAGTAATATTACCGAATTGTAAAATTCCCGAATAATAAAATTTCCGAAAAATAAAAATACCGAATTGGAAAATTTCCATAAAATGGCTGAAAATTAAAAATACCATATTGTAACATTTCCAAAAGACAAAATTTCCGAACAGTTTATTTTCTAATATTACCTAATTGAAAAATTCCCGAATAATAATATTCTCGAATAATTAAATTTCCCAAACGGATTGTTTTATACTATTATCGAATTAGAAAATTCCCGAATAATAAAATTTTCCAATAATAAAGTTTCCGAATAATAAAATTCCTGAATCGGAAAATTCTCGAAAAATAAAATTCATGAATAATAAAATTCTTGAACAGTTTATTTCTTAATATTACCGAATTGGAAAATTGTCGAATAATAAAATTCCCGAATAAAAAAATTACAAAAAAATAAACATACCGAATTGGAAAATTCCCGACAGAAAATGGCTGATTTATAAAATATCCAAATTGGAAAATTGCTCAATAATAAAATTCTCGGATTATAAAATTCCCGAATAATAAAAATACCGAATTGAAAAACTCCCGAATAATAATATTCTTGAATTGGAAAATTCCCGAAAAATAAAATTCACGAATAATGAAATTCCCCAAACGAAT
>JAWWLR010000158.1:56813673-56827828 GCA_035041075.1 Acraspis erinacei | reverse complement strand
AGTCATTAGAGGAAAGCTCAAGCCCTACCGCGACATCCACGCGGAACACCTTCGGTATTATTATTATTATTATTATTATTATTATTATTATTATTATTGCAAGCCCCCTTTTCAAAGGGAATTATATTGTTTTCTAGTATATTTTATTTAAGTATTTGAAAACATTATTATCTAAGGAAACCTTTTTAGTTGCACTGTAATTCCAAAATACGTGGACAAAGGCTGAGTGTGATTGGTAGCGTACTCAACAAATTAAACTAAACTTCTTTTAACTTATTTAATTAGTAAGGAGAGACAATAAGTTGGTACTTGCGCTATCATAGAGAAAAGTTTTTATATCAATGATTAAAATAGATGAAATCTATACTCGGCAAAAATCTGCTGTTTTTTAAACAATGTTTCATTAAGTGTAGACGAAATTAATATTTTCTGTCGTTTTCAGCTTCTCAATCTGAGCATTAATTTTTAGCATGATTATTCACCGATTTACTCTAGCTTGTTTTTCATTTTCATTGACTCGGTGGTTAAATTTACCATGGTACACCCTGGGTCAAAAAAAAATTTTTCGGTTCACATTGTTGTGTAACCTGAAATGTGAAAGTCCTGATTGATGAACTTTTTTATTTAATTAATCTATACAATTAATTTCAGAGCTAGAACAACTTACTGGAGTTGCAGCTATACTTCGATTTCCAATGCCAGAATTAGAAGACGAAAGTGACGAAAGTGATTCGGATGTAGACGAGTAGCGAAGCCGCTAAAATATTTGATTAATTAATCGTGTATGAGATTGGAGATGTAAAACTAATTGGCTACTTTATTCAATATATGTTATATCTGAGTTTGATGTCGTGTATTGATTTATTATATAGAATCATTGTAAATAGACACGTCACCAAACGCTAATAGAAATAAAGTGCAAAACATATTTACGTACTTACAATGGAAATTAATTCAAGTTTCTAATTGTAATTCTTTTTTTTTTCAAAGGAGTGTATTAAAATACAAGGTAATTACACATTTTTAATTGTGGCCCCATATATAATTTTACATCACTAAACTGATTGTTGGGCTGTTCACAATGAAAAGCAGATTTAGTCAAATAAATTAATAATAATTCAAGAAGACTGCTTTGAGTTTTTGTTATGCTAACATCGAGGTGTTTTCAACAGATTTATACTTGATACTTTTAACCCTCACACCATACACTTCATTCCAGCACCCATGTACCGTGCAGGGGTGCAAATTGGGATTTCGCGATTTCAGCAGCTGATTTAAAGATAAAGCAATCTTCAAAACATATCGAAAGATATGTTTTTGGTGCGCAATTTTCCGTTCAATACAATGCTGCAATTTAAAGTAACAAAAAAAAAACATTTTTTATCAAAAAATGGTCTTAAACCAGTATGTTGTTCAAAAAATGATTTTTTCTGTTGAAAAATCGTATTTATTTGCATTTTAATCAAATTTAACGAATCCAAAGCGATTTATCAGCTAAAGCATTGTTTTTCACGAAAAAAAATATATAAAAGTAATATAATTATACTAAGTATTTTTCCCATGCCCCCGAAGTTACTATATTTCTAAAGAGGGAATTTCGTGCTTTCAAAGTGGACAAGTAAGAGTAAATATATTAAATAACAAGAAAATGTATCGTCGTCATACATTCTGCACATTCAATTCGGGCACCTCATGCGTATTCGACTAGAAACAGCGGTTTCACACATGTGACATCTTGCCCGCGTGTTCCTTCTAATAACACTCAGTGCTGCTGGTACGGGCTAATACATATCTAAAACTTTGTGTATAATTAAATATAAATACAAGGACTTTATTTAAAGCTAAAAAATCAGCGGTTGAAAAAAATGATTGATAGTTATATGTTTTTATCTGTACATACTATATACGAATATATATGTATTTTTCAAATACATGGTATGCCGTTGAATTTTATATAAAGCCGGTCAAAATATGCTGTATAAAAAATCATTAAATTATCTATTCATTTATCAACTTACCTTGATTATCAGATACTCCAAATAAACTTCCATCGTCACTCTCCTTGGAAAAAGGTTCCTGTTCTGAATCCGACAGAGACGTTGCCACATCTTTCGCACTTCGGAGATTATAAACCCGAGTATTCATTCTGAAACGTAAATTATTAAATAATGATTGTAAATTGATTATTATTAGATATGAATTATGAACATGTACACGAATTTTAGAAAAATAAAATTTTATTTATGGTGGCTATCGAATGTGCAAAAATTTTTTCTTTGCAATTTATTTCAAATAAATATATTAAGTTCTATAATTTTATAGGTAAGAAAGATTAAATTTACTTACTTTCAATAGAAATCCAAGTGCCCAACAGCAAAATGAACTATTTTTATATTTCGGAGTCGGCAACGATGCTGCACACACACCAGGAATACTTGTGCAAGTATGCACTCACTCGAAGTTTAGTACCTGTTGCTTCAGCAGCCAAGCCACAAATGAACACGGACTCAACGAGAATAGATGCTAGAGAGGTACCGCATATTTTTCGTAATGGGGGTATACCTCGGAAAAGTGAAAGCGGAAAATGCCAGCAACTTGAAAATTTTGCTAGTGCAGATTCACACCAGTGTACTTCGAGAGGATTAAAATAGTTAATTTAATTTAATTTATAGATCATTAATTAAAGTTTATAAAATAAAATTAAAGTTAATTACTTTTCATTTATTTATTATCTACTGTGGGCCGGGTTCCCCTACAATTAAAAATTGCAAGTTGGAATTAAACAAATAAAATTACACCAATTTTTGTGTCATACTTTTATTAAAAGGAATGCATCTTAACAAATACACATTAATATACATAATTATTGTTGTGTCGTTACACATTTAGTCATGCCGGAAGTAGGTATAAATCGCCATGGGGTTGCTAATATTCACTAATAAAAAAAAAAGTAATTTGGATTGAATTTGAAATTCGCGAAGAATTTTAGTTTAGAGTGCAAGAAATAATTTCTGCACACGACTTTTTCATTATATAATTATAATTAATAATCCAATTGGATTTTGAATGAAAATAATCCTGATCAGTTAATATTTAATCAACTGACAATTAGTTAGCAATCCCATTTAAATTTAGTTCAGCTTCACCATTTTATTCATACGAGCGTGTCGCGTTTATTTACATTTTGTCCATTTTAGTTGCGCATTCTCAAAGCGACAAAGAAATAAATAATTTTACAAATAAGCCCAGATTTGACTAGAAATTAACCGAATAAGTATAAAAAGTAGAAAAAAGATTTAATTTCTGAAAATAAAGAAAAGTGAAATTTGACCCACTTTCGTTTTGCGATTATTATTTTAGAATACTTCATAAATTCACGATAGAGATTTAAATAAAAGAACGACTAAAATTTTGTTTATCTTTCTAATTATTCAGATAAAGTTTTTTTCCCTCGAATTTTCGATCCAGAGTGAAAAATGTAGAAGGGGTCAATTATTTCACAGATTCCGTTTCTTTAAAAAAATACTCCGATTTACGTTTTAAAATTGAAATTAGTTTACATTGTTCTCCTTAGCATTTTTTTCTACGTAATATTATTTATTCGGTGCGACACATTTTTCAAAATTATTACGCACTTATGTGATTCTTAAGTCAGAAACTAGAAACTATTTTTTGTCGTTGAAAAGAATGGGTTTTAAAAAGGAAGAAAGTTTTCGAATTAATTTTTAAAACGCTAATTTATATAAAATAATTAATTTAATTGAATTAAAAGTTCAGACACTGTACGTGCTAGTAAATCGTAAATAAAATTAATTATTTTATAAAGATTAGAATTTTTTAATAGAAAAAAAGGATGTGTGAATGTTAATTCGTGAATTTTTAAATAGTTTTTAGTTTCCGAGCAAATGAGACTTTCGAAAGTCTCAATTAATTAATTATTTAAGTCCCTGGTCTTAATTTTATCATTGACCGATTAAATTTTAGATCATAAAATATGCTTTTTTTCCTCCGAGCGATGATAATAATACTACGTCCGGTGATAATAAAATTACATACATTTCAAACAGGCTATTTTTCATAAAAATGCTATACTTAACATTTTCATATACTTATAATTTATAAATATATCATAATAATGTCGTATTATTACTAGTTATTGTGTACGGTGTCTTACAAATAAGTACGAAAATGATATTTTAAGAATGAGTGCATGTGTGGGTTCTTATAAGTGAAAATCACGATAGAGAGCCTTGATCAAGAAAAAAATCTTTCTGATAATTTATTTAAAAAACGAATGATATAAAATAATTAGAAAACGATTTTATAAATTAGTTATTCAAATTTATTTTAATAAACAAAAATAAATCTTTAAAAAGAAGAAGAAAAAGTTGTTTCTAAAAAAATTTGTCGTACACAAAATATACTGATTATATTTATCCTAAAAAAATATTTTTTACACATAATATATTTTACACAGAATTAAATAGTATTAGAAAAAACCTTCCTATAGTGGATAATCATTAATTAAAAGCACAAATAAAAAATTAATTAATTTTTATTTGTGAACACTTATAGTTTATTAAATATTTATTAAATTTAATTAATTAATTTTAATGTATTAGTATTGGTATTTGATGGGTATCCACTTTAGACTGAATTATCCACTGTAGGGAGGTTGCCTCTATATTTTTTTCTACACAAAATATTGCCTACAGAATTAAATCGTAATTATTTTATTTTGAAAATATTCTCTAATAATTTAATAATTATTTTTTTATTATTTATTATTCATCAATTATTATAATAAATTAATAATTCTCCAATAAAAATATCATTATTTATCCTACAAAATATTTTAAATAATTTGAATTTTATATGAAGTCGATCGATTAATTCAGAAATTATTATTTAATCAGAAATTTAAAGTAGTTTGAAACTGAAAAATTAAGATTCAATTGTTCTCAGAATTTGAAAAATTTCTGTGTAAAATTTTGAAAGTTGGATAATTTTATTAGACTATAGGAATTGAAATTCTATCATTTCTAGTTGAAAGTGTGGAAAATTTAATAACTTTTTTTAAAATTAAAGAATCTCGAAACCGAATTAATTCAGATTACATTTTTTTTTAAATGCGAGAATCTCGAAACGCTAAAATGGAATATTTTCAAATTGTAATTTTGAAAATTAAATCATTTTTCAATTCAACTGAAATAAAATTGTATTATTTTTAATACAAAGCGTTCAAAATGGAACAATTCGAAATTGAAATTTCTTGAAATAAAAAAATAAAAAATAAAAATGTCCTAAAATTAATAAATTTCAACAAGTTAAAAATAGTATATTGTGAGATTATAATTTTAAAAATTGAACCATTTTTTAATTCAAGTGAAATAAAATTCTATTGTGTATTTTGAATTGAAATCGTTCAAAATTCAATAATTTGAAATTGAAAAAATTGGGAAAATTAGACAATTTGATTAGAAAGGAATTGAAATTCTACAATTTCGAATTCAAAATTGAAAATTTAATTTTTAATTAAAAAATTTCGAAACTGAATAAATTCAGATTAAAATTTCGAAATTGTACAATTCCAATTCTCTAAAATCCGAATATGGTGAGATTATAATTTTGGAAATTGGATAATTTTAAATTCAGAACTAAAATTGTATTATTTTTTATTAAAAGAGTTCAAAATTGAATAATTTATAATTGAAAACTTGTGAATTCAAATAATTTTAAATTCAAAGCGATAATAATTTGATAATTAAAATTAAAAACTTATTTGAATTTTTCAATGTCCAAGATTCTGAAATTCCAGAATTTCTGAGTGTCATTACATCAGAAAATTATGATTTAACATTAAAATTCTTTACAAAAGTTTTTTTTTAAACCAAGAAATAAATTCAACAACCGTCCAAAATGGAAAAATTTTCAATTATGCCCATTGAATCACAGTTTAAAAATTAAAATCGGTTTAAAAAATAGTTTAAAAATTAAAAATTGTTAATTATCTTTCTGAAAATTTAACAATTTCAATTTTAGTTTCAAAATTAAAACTTATGAAGGGAAAAATGGAAAATATAGCGTTTACATGAAAATTTAGGACTTTATAAAAATAAAATAAAATATCAATTAGATTTTTTAAGGCTTTTTTTAATTTGAGTTTGAAATGTTTAGTATTTCGTAACATTTTGAAACCAAGAATTATTTAATTATCAATCTCTAGTTTTCAATTTTTCTGGAGGCTTTTAATTCATAATTGTTTAATTACAAATTCTGCCAAGATTTTCAATAATAAATGTTGCAATTTTTAAATATTTAATAGTGGGTTCTGATATTTTAAATATTTTTGTGTTTATTGTTTTGAGAATATTTTCGAAAAAAAATAATTACTATTTATTTCTTATTTATTTATTTATGTATATGATAATAAATTTTTTGAAACATAAAATTTAAAATATGAAATTATCAGATTTCATCTTCACCTCGGCTCTCGAAATTCCCATAGCAAGCTTTGCGTTCTTTCTTTTCCATTGAAAATAGTTTGTATTGCATTTTTTTTTCAATCCTCGTCACTATGTTCCTATTTTCTTTTTTTTGGTGAAAATTAAGTACTCGGTTGATCGATGGGTTTCAAAAAAAATTATTCTATGGCTAAATTAAATTAATCCTGTAGATAATTAGAGAAATCTTCTGCTAATTGGTAGGATCTTTAAAATTATTTTATTATCGTAGTCCAAGATCCAATTTTTTATCTATGTATAAATATTTAGGAAATAAAATTCGGTATAATCTCTATAAAGTTCTGAGCAGAGAATATTTTTTTGAGAAAGAAAATTTATTTTAATTTAATTAAATCTAATTGAAGTTAACTTGAAATTTCAGTTGAATAGCTAGAATTCACTAGAAATGCGAGAATTTATTCAAAATGCTAAAATCCTTACGAATTGCTAGGATTTATTTTAGTTTCTAAAATTTACTAGAATTAAAAGAATTTATTTGAATAAGTGTTAAAAATTTTTCTCGACTTGCGAGAATTGATTGGAATTGCTAAAATTTACTAGAACTCAAATAATTTATTTGAATTTTTGAAATTCAGTAGAATTTCTATAATTCAATAAAATGCAATAGAATTTAACAAATAATATTCTATAATTTCAATTAATTATTTTTATTCGAATAAATTTAAAGCTAAGAAATATCTTTACTTCCCTAAAACAAGATAAGATATTTTAAAATAAGACATTAAATTCAATTTTCATAAAAGAAAATTAATAAAACCTTACAAATCCTACGGGATCTGCAAACGGAGTGTCCTGGGCTCGAATCCTAACGGAGTTAAAAGACGTTATTCCTTTTTTTCACAGAAAATTTTATTTAAGATTTAATTTCTGAAGATGTTAAATAATTTCGTGCAAATTCTTCCAGTGGATTTACTGCATTTTCTTGCTATTCACATATAAGACGAAATTTTTTCCCTTGATCGCTGAGAAAATACAACTCGAATCCCATGTAAGAAAGTTCCCTCGAGCTAACCGAGAACTAACACAAAAACTTTTTCCTGTCGGTTACTGGACACTTGAGGAATGTACAAAGCCAAGGAGCTTTTTCGTTATTCTTCGTTTTTCTTTTAAAGTCTTATAACAGACTGGAAAAACGATTTTATAAAGTGTTATAGTTTTTTTCTCTGGACTCTGTAGATTAGGATGGATCGAAAAACACGATTTTTCTAAATAATATAAAATAAAGAAATTTCAAAAAAATGGTTGAAGCGAGGATCATGTAAAAATGTGCAATGTTTAAAAAAATTTTTTATTGCAAATTTTTTTCAATCAAAATTTAAAATGTTGGGCTTAAAATTTCTCCAGTTTTAACCCAAGAAAAAACTTTTTATCTAATGGAAAACTTGGAAATCTTTTCAAACATTAAATTATTTTTCAATCTTTTTAAAACTTAAAAACATTTTCAGCAACTTTTAAAATGACTCGATTTTTTTAATTTGTTTAAAATTCTGCCAAATAAAAAAAAATGTCTTGAGATCTTACAGATTTTTTGGAAATTTTCGAAATCTTTATAAATATTCTCTTAAAATTAATTACTCAAAATAAAAAAATCACTTGAAATTATCCGAGGATCATAAAGAATTATTATTATTATTATTCTGAAGCATTTTAAAATCCCTTAAAAACTTAAAAATGTTATTTCGAAATCTTCAAAAATTAAAATATAATTATAATAGTAATTTCTAAAATGATTAGATTTTTTCACTTTGTTTAAAATTCTGCAAAATAAAAAAATATCTTAAAATTTGACAGATTTTTTTTGTCACTTTTGGAGATATTTTGAAAATATTTGAAATGTTCCTAGTAATTTAAGAAATTATTGTTATTATTTTCAAAACCTTTTAAAATTCTTTAAGAACTTCCAAATTTTATTCCGAAACCTTCAGAAATGTATACTTTTTTAGAAATTTTTTAAAATCTTTTCAAACTTTAAATTATTTTGTAATATCTTCAAATCTTGTAAACATTTTCAATAACTTTTGAAATGTGTCAAATTTTTGTTTAATTTATTTAAAATTCTGCAATTTTGGGAATCTTTTGAAATGTTTCGAAATCTTTTTGAATATTAACTTAAATTAAATTTCTCACAATAAAATAATATTTCAAATTATCCCAAGAATTTAATCTATTTTTGGTATTATCATCGAAAGCTTTCAAATTTTCCTTCAAAAAATTCAAAATTTTATTTCGTATTCTTTAAAAATTTACGTTTACACTAAATTAAAAAAATTTTTTTGGAACTTTAAATTATATTTGAATATTTCTCAATCTTTTAAACCTTTTTAATAACTTTTGAAATTATTAAAAAAAAATCTATAAATTTTATAAATTCTTTTTTGGAAATTTTGGAATTTTTTTGAAATTTTCTCGGTAATTTAAGAAATTGTTGTTATTATCTTCAAAACCTTTTTAAAATCTTTAAATTACTCCAAATTTTATTCCGAAATCTTAAAAAAATTACCTTCTGTTAGAAATTTTTTGAAATCTGTTTAAACTTTAAATTATTTTTTAATATTTTAAAATCTTCAAAACATTTTCACTAGTTTTTTTTTAAATTTGTCGAATTTTTGTTGAATTTATTTAATAAAAAAATTAAAAATAAATTTAATAAATAAATTAAAATATAATAAATATAAAAAATAAAATAAAATAAATCATTTGAAATTTTCCCAAGAATTTAATATATTTTTGTTATTATCATCGAAAACTTTCAAAATTCACTTAAATTTGTTCAAAACTTTATTTCTCAATCGTCAAAAATTTACGTTCATAGTAAAATTTTAAAAATCTTTTCCAACTTTAAATTATGTTAGCATATTTAAAAAATTGTTAAACCTTTTTAAAAACTTTTGAAATTATTTGATTTGTTTGATAAGTTTGTTTAAAATTCTGCAAAATAAAAAAAGTCTTAAAATTTAACAGATTCTTTTTTGGCAATTTTGGAATTTTTTTGAAATTTTCTCAGTAATTTAATCAATTGTTGTTATTATATTCAAAATCTTTTAAAATTCTTTAAAAGTGTCCCAATTTTATTCCGAAATCCTCAGAAATGTATATTTTTGTTAGAAATTTTTGAAATCTTTTTATTTCGTAATATTTAAAAATTTACGTTTATACCAAATTTTTAAAAATCTTTTCAAACTTTAAATTATGTTTGCATATTTTTAAATCTTTTAAACCTTTTTAATAACTTTTGAAATTATTTTAATTTTTTGATAAATTTTTCTAAAATTCTGCAAAATAAAAAAAATCTTTCGAATTTTAAAATGCTTTGAAATATTTAAAAATATTCTCTCTAAATTAATTTCTCAAATTTAAAAATCATTTGAAATTTTTCCAGGAATTTACGAAGTTTCGGGTAAATAATTTCAAACTTCGAACATTTTTTAAATGTTGTCAAAACTTTTAAATATCTTTAAAATTATTCAAAATTTTCCTAAAAGTTTTAAGAAATCGTGCAAAATTAAAAAAAAAATTTCCTTAAAACCTTCTAGATTCTTTTACGAAAATTCACTGGTAAAAATATACAAGAAATTTTTTTTAAATAACTTCTTTAAAAAAATTTTCCCAGTGTATTTTTTCTAGTTCAAAGCTCTCAATTATAGAACAGATGTTTTAATTTCATTTGGAAAAAGATAATTGGAAAAAATACGAAAATGACTTTTGAATTTCTTAAACATCAGTTTTAATTATTTTTTAAAAAATATAGTTTAGTCAGCTGAAAAAAAAATTTTTAAAGTCACAAAACTCATTAAAAAAATGTACTGTGTTTGATTTTATGATTTTCTACACTGATAAATTTTTTTCCAATTTACTTTTACTAATAGAAAAGACCAAAATAACTGCAAAATTTTTTACGCCATAACTGTAGATTAAAAAATTGTGTTTTGAAAGTTGAATTTTTTCTCATATCCAACTTTTTCATGTAATTCCAATTTCGATTTCCAAAATTTTTAGAGAGATCCCTACTGTGGATTAAAAATTTTTTGTATTTTTTTATTCAATTATAAAGTATTTACACGAATTTAAAAAAAAATTGGATCTTGGTCTAGCGATTTTTTCTACCCTTAGACTGAAGTTCTCTTAAGAATATAAAACCTTCAAAAACGCATTCTCGTATCGTGCGAAAATTTATATTTGAAAATCCTCAGAGGAAAATACTCTTGAGTTTCTTCGACAACTTATTTCCCCAAAGAAGCTTCTTTCTGAATTTCTCATGAAGATGGATTTTCTCCGTGAGCTTAAGAAGAATAAGAAGTCAAATATTTCCAAAGAAATTCAGAATTTCCAAGTTTCAAGTTTCCTTAGAAGTGCATGCATTTATTTCTATCTGAACTTTCAGGTTTTTAAATTGCAGAGGAAATTGGATCCTGTGAAAAATTTAAATTTCCGACATCAGCCCTCGGACTCACTTTAGAGTCTAAAAACAGTGTCGCAATTAAAAAAAATTAAACCTATTTTTATGGGGAACGTTCCTAGAGTGGATAATTTAATAATTAAATAAAATTTAATAAAATAATCTTAATTAATAATTATTGTACTATATATTTTTCTATACAAATTAAAATTAAAATCAATTTTTTTTAATTTGTAGTCCTAATTAATGATTATCCACTGGAAAAATAACATTACTTTTTAAAAAGGATTTCTATTATGAATTTTATTATTTGGTTCAAAGTTGAATTATTTTGTTAAAAAATCGATAATTCAATAAAAATTTAATAATTTGATTGAGATTTTATTTTCTTGACTATAAAATTAATCTATTCAAAAAAAATTAATCTATTTTGGTTCGAAAATAAATTTGTTTTTATAAATTCAATTATTTTTTAGAAAAATTTTATTTTCGGCATGAAAATTGAACTATTTGTTACCAAATTTAAATATTTGGTTGGAAATTTATGCATCGTGTTGAAAATTAATTCGCTTTAGTTGAGAGTTCAAATATTTTTTGGTTTTCTTAAAATTTTAAATTAAAATTTTTTTTGGTAAAATATCAACTTGGTTTAAACTTGAATTACTTTCTGGTGAATTACTTTTTGGTACAAAACTAAATTATTTTGAAGAAATTTTTTTTATTGAAAATTCAGCCTTAAATGAAAATATAACTACTGCATTTTTGGTGAAAAAATAATCTTCTTTGTTGAAGATTCAAGTATTTTGTTGAAAATTAGTTTTTTTGTTGTGAAATAAAAGTTTTTTTTTTAAATTAAAATCTTTTTATGTGGAAAATTCAAATCCTTGGTCGAAAGTTGAACCATTTTTTAAAAAGTTAATTCTTTTGGTTGAAAATTCACAATTTTAGTTGGAAATTATTTTTTTCTTTGGTTGAAAATTAATTGGTTGAAAATTCGACTTTCTGGTTTGAAAATTCAACAATTTGGTAGAAAATTTAACTCTTTGATGCAAAATTAAACTCTTTTGTAAAAAATTTTTAGAAGCGAAAAAATATAAAATAGATAATAATCAAATAAAATTTGAACTGAAATAATATTTCTAAAATATATACATAAATAATAGAATTTTTTATTGCAAATAATTCGAAAAATTATCTCTGTGGCTTAAGATTAATTTTTTTAATTAAACATTATTTCTGTAATTGAAAATGCAAATCATCCACTTTTGGCTGAAAAAAATGTTTGTGACTGGAAATTGAAATATTCTATTTTTATTTAAAAATCTATCGTTTTTAGTTGAAAATTCGATTTTTTGGTTTCAAAATTAATTAATTTTTTTGAAAATTTGACGATTTTGTTAAAAATTTGTTTGTCTTGTATTGAACATTAATATTTTTGAAAGAAAATTAAACTATTCCATTTTTAATTAAAAATTGATTGATTAATCTTGTTTGTTTAAAATTCATTTTTTAGTTAAAAATTAATTTGTTTTTTAAATTAATTTTTAATTGAAAGTCTAACTTTTCTACTTTTGGTTAAAAATTTATGCTTTTAGTTCAAATTGCACGTTTTGATCGAAAATTCATGATTTTAGTTTAAAAATTCCTTTCTTCAGTTCAAATGAATTTTTTAAATTGAAAATGCAAATATTACAATTTTGGTTAAAAATTAATTTTTTAAACTAAAAATTTGACTGTTCAATTTATAGTTCAAATTTCTAAAACAAAAAATTTCCTTTTTAAATAAATATTTATTAAAAAATTCATTTCTTGTGTTGCAAATTTCAATATCTTGTTGAAAAATATATTTTAAATAAAAAATTCAACTATTCCTTGAATGAAGGTTGAATTAATTTCTTGAAAGTTATCTTCTTCGTTGAAGATTGACAATTTTAGTCAGAAATGCGTTTTTTACTTTTTGTTGAAAATTAATTTCTTTAAACTCGAAATTTAGTAGAAAATTCAACTTTAAACTATTTAGTTGGGAATTTATATTTTTTGTTGGAAATTAGTCTTTTCTCGTAGAATATTAAATTTCAAGAATGCAAAAGCATTCGTGATTAATTCCAATGATTTAAAATAATAATAATAATTTAAATTGAGAAAATTTAATTCTAATTAAAATGAATTATTTTTTTACCAGAGAACAATTATGACAGACTAGCTTTTTAATGCTTTTAAAATGCCTTTCAAAGTGCTTTTCAAAAAATGATTTTTCTTTCCAAATATTCACTTCAAATAAATTTCTCAAAATGAAAATAATTTGTAATTTTTCCAAGAATTTTTAAATTATTCTTGAATATTTCCGAATATTTTAAAGCTTTTCAATAACTTTTGAAATGACTTGAATTTTTTGAAAAATTTGCTTAAAATTATGTAAACTAAAAGAAACTTCTTTTGAAATGCTTCGAAATCTTTTTAAATATTCGCTATAAATTAGTTTCTAGAAATTAAAAATCATTACAATTTTTTTTCAGGAATTTAAGAATTTTTTGTTGAAAACTTTCAAAATGATTGAAATACTGCAAAATTTTGTTTGAAAATATTTTAAAAATGTTTTGAAAACTTTTAAATATTTTTTCAAGTGATTTAAATTTTTCCTAAAAGTTAAAAAAATAGTGCAAAATAAAGAAAAATTCCTTTAAGCCTTCCAGATTGTTTTTTCGACTTTTTTTTAAAGATGTTGAAATTTTTTTAAATAATTTTTTTACCAGAGAGCAATTATGAGAGAATAGTTTTTTAATGCTTTTAAAATGCTTTTTTAAAATGGTTTTTCGTTTTAAATATTCACTTAATATAAATTTCTCAAAATAAAAAATATTTTGTAATTTTTCCAAGAATTTTAAAATTATTTTTGAATATTTTCAAATATTTTAAACCTTTTCAATAACTTTTGAAATGACTTGAATTTTTTGATAAATTTGTTTAAAATTCTGCAAAATAAAATAAACTTCCTTTGAAATGTTTCGAAATCTTTTTAAATATTCTCTATGAATGAGTTTCTCGAAATTAAAAATCATTAAATTTTTTTTTCAGGAATTTAAGAATTTTTTGCTGAAACCATTCAAAATTATTAAAAAACTGCAAAATTTTGTTTGAAAATATTTTTCAAATGTTTTGAAAACTTTTAAATATCTTTTGAAGTGATTCAAATTTTTCCTAAAAGTTAAAAAAATAGTGCAAAATAAAGAAAAAT
>JAWWLR010000158.1:56742352-56756695 GCA_035041075.1 Acraspis erinacei | reverse complement strand
TCCCGCTCCTACAAGGCGTTGGAAAAAGGGAAGGGGTTGCGACCTTACATTATTTCTGTGACCAGTCACAAGTGTGCCTTCCCGCCCTCACGAGGCGTTGAAAAAGGGGAAGGGGTGCGACCTTACCTTATTTTGTGACCACACACAGGGTTTCCTTCCCGCTCTTACGAGGCGTTGGAAAAGGGGAAGGGGTGCGACGTTAAATTATTTCTGTGACCAGTCACAAGGGTGCCTTCCCGTCCCCACGAGTAGCTGGAAATATATGTATCTCTAATTTTGTCGGAAAATATCACTCGTAGAAAAAAATTCTTTAGACAAAAAATGTGTAGTTTAATGCGATGTACAACTTTTGTCTGAAACATTTGTTGAAATTTTGCATATTACCTGAGATAAGTGCAAAAAACCGTGATTTTTTAAAGTTTACCATGAAAATCCAATTTCCGCTAATTTTCATTACCATATTTGTAATCAGCGCGTCAAAATACATAAGTATACGGGGTTTAAACAAAATCAGAGTTTCTACCTTTTCCGCAGTGCACGATTAATTTTATTTAAATTATTATTTATTATTGCAATTCCGTGAAGTTAAGAGGGTGGACAAAAAATTTTATTTTCAAAATTCCCTGATTCTGGCTTGATTTTTCCTTGATCAATTTTTCGTTCTTCCTGACCTTTGATATTTTGAGACCACCATTTCAATCTTTTATAAAAGGGATAAAAGAATTACAATTTCTAAATTAATTTTGTTTTGTTTATTTCAACTAAAAAATATGACATTATGCCATAAAAGAAGAATATTCAATTCAAAATAATAAATTTTCAACAATGCAGTTTCATTTTGGATAAAAAAATAGGTTTTTAAGAATTAGTTCAATTTTTAACTAAACAAATTAGTTTTTAAACAAACTGTTTAATTTTCAACCTAAAAAGATCAAATTTCAATGAAATGGTCGAATTTTCTGTACAAATAATCGAGTTCTTAACAAAAACGTTGAATTTTCAACAAATTAGGGGAATTTTTCATCAACAAGATGAATTTTCAAACAGATAGTAGAATTTCGCCTGAAAAAGATAATTTTTCGAGCAAAATTTAAACAGTTAGGTTTTCAATAAAACAATTAATTAAAAAAAGAATTTTTCAACAAAATAATCCAATCTTCAACCCAAAAAAAGAATTTTCAACAAAATAATTAAATTTTTTATGAAATAGTAGAATTTGCAAACAAAAGATTAAACTTCTACGAAATACGAAAATTCTTAATGAATTGAATTTCTAAGAAGATAGTTGCATTTTCAACCACAAAAAATTTTCATTCTAAATTGACCAATTCTATGTATATAAAACCGAGTTTTAAATAAAATAGATGAATTTTTAACGAAATAGTGGAATTATTAAACAACAAGACGAATTTTCAAACAAATAGTTGAGTATTCGACGGAACAAAATAATTTTTCAATCAAAAAAGAAGAAGTTAAATTTTTAATAAAAAAATTACTTTAAAAAAGGATTTTTCAACAAAATAATCCACTTTTCAACCAGAAAGATTAATTTTCAACAAAAAAATTAAATTTTGGATAAAATAATCGAATTTTCAAACAAAAAAGATTAAACTGCAACAAAAAACAGGTACATGTTTAACCAATGGAATTTTCTAAAAGACAGTTCAATTTTCAATAAAAAGAAAATTTCAATTCACATGGACGAATTTAAAGGTATAAATACCCGAATGCTTAACAAAACAGTTGGATTTTTAACATAATAATGAAATTTTTAGCCAACAAGATGAATATTCAAACAAATAGTTATATTTTCGACTAAAAAGATACATTTTTAACCAAAAATAAAAATTTTAATTTCCAATAAGAAAATTAATTTAAAAAAAAGGTTTTTGATAAGATAATCCAATTTTTAACGAAAATAATTAAATTTCAGCAAAATAATCAAATCTTTGACAAAATAGTCACTTTTATATTTTTAACTTATAGAATTTTTTAGATGACGTAAATGAAAACTTAATTTTTTAATAAATAATAACATAAAAGAGGAGTTTTAAACAAAAAGGTCCAGTGTTCAATAAAAAAGATGAATTTTCAACAAATAATTAAATTTTTTACAAAATAATGGAATTTTCAAAGAGAAACATTAAACTTGAGTTTTAACAAATGAGTGGAATTTTGAACCATCAAGACGAATTTTCAAACAAAGATCGGATTCAAAAAAATTAGGGAGTAGGCGTGGGGTCACGTTAGCATCTATTCACTTCGGATATTTTGAAAGTTTTTTTGAATTCTTTTTAATTAAAAAAATCACTAAACCAGGAAATGCATAAATTTCTTTAAATGAAAAGTTTACTCACTGTGAACTGTAAGTATATGAGTTTGCACAACATCTTTATTTCTCAGGGCATGACAAGTATAATTTCCAGCATCGACTAATTGTACCCTTGTCAAATACAGACCTCCGTCGTTGAAAACGCGAATCTGAAAAGATGTGACAATTTATTAAAGTTTCTTCTGTAAAAAGAAAAAAAGTCTATTTCTTGAGGGCTTTCAAAGTTTACTTCTTAAGCCAAGAACTCCAGACAGAATTTGAAATTCTAAAAAAGATAAGAAAGTAAAAAGAATCATTCTTATCAGTACCAACATTATTGGAATTTTTAAGGGCTTCCTAGACGTTTCTCTTCCCGGGAGGGGAAGTATTAGAAAAAGTTGGGGTAGATAGGGATTGGAAGGGGACGTAGGGGCGAGGTAGTAGCGAGTGGGGACTGGAAGGGTGAGTAGGGGAGGAGTGGTCTCCGATGAAGGGGGAATTTAGGAGATAGGAAAAAGGCATGGGAAAGAGGGGGAATGAAAGGAAAAGTAGGGGAGGTGTATTAGGAAGTGAGGAAAGGGGCGAGTAAGAGGAAAGTGAGGGGATGGAGAGATAAGTAATAGATGATGTGTTTTATGGCTTGATGGAAGAAGGGAGTAAGAGAAAAATAAGGGGATAAAAGGGCAAGTATGAGAGGGGTAGTATCAGTTGAAAGGGGAATTTAGGAGATGGGAAGCAAGGATGGGAAAGTGAGGGATTGGAAGAGAAAGTATGAGAGGGATAGTAGGAATTGAGGATAGAGGGAAGTTAGAAGAAAGCAAGGGGGTGGAAGAGTAAGCAGGAGAAGGGTGGTATCAGTTAAGGGGGAAATTTAGGAGATGGGAAGCAGGGATGGAGTAGTGAGTGGAGGGAAGGAGAAGTAGGGGGGTAGTAAGGAGTGAGGGGAGGGAGAATTAAAACTAAAGTGAGAGGATGGAAGGGTAAGTAGATGAACGGTAGTATAAGTTCACGAGGGAATTCAGGAGATGACGCAGTAGGGATGGAAAAGTAAGGGGATGGACAGGAAAGTAGGGTAGTAGTAGTATGAAGTAAGACGAGGAGGAAGTAAGTGAAAAGAGAGAATGGACGATTTAGTAGAAGAAGGTCAGTATTGGTTGACGGCGAAATTCAAGAAATGGGAACCAGGAATGGAAAAGTAAGGGGATAGGAGAAAAAGTACGGAAGGTGTAGTAGGGAGTGAGCGCAGGGAGAATTAAGACGAAAGTGAGAGGATGGAAGGGTAAATACGAGAAGGGTACTATCGGTTGACGAGGGAATTCAGATGATGACATAGTAGGGATGGGGAAGTAAGGGCATGGACAGGAAAGTATGGTAGTAGTAGCATGAAGTGAGAAAAGGAGGTAGGAAGTGAAAAGAGAGAGGATGGAAGGGTAAGTAGAAGAAGTTTATTATTGGTTGACCGTGAAATTCAGGAAATGGGAAACAGAAATGGAAAAGTAAGGGGATGGAAGGAAAGGTAGGGAAGGTGTAGTGGGGAATAAGGGAAGAGTGGAGTAAGAAGAAAATGTATCGCTTGAGTGAAGAATTCGAGAGATTGGGTAGTAGGAAGTGAGGGAAGGTGGAGTAAAGAAACGGGAAGAGTTATTGTGGAATTCATGGGAGGAGAATGAAAATGTATTAGTGACGTAGGGGAGGGAATGAAAAGTGGTGGGGTCGGTTGAGGAAGGTAAAATGTAATGAGGGGAAATGTGAGAAGGGAAAGGGATGTATGAGATGGGACTAAGGGGTAGGGGAGAGGAAATGGAAGGGGGAATGGTGAAAGGGAGGGATGCCGGATTTGACTAGTTTTTTTTCTGTTGATAAGACTTGATAAAAGAGATAGATTCTTGAAAGAACAAAAAAGAAATACCTTTCTAGAAGTTTATAAAAATTGATACGTATAAAAGTGCAGTTTGGAGAACGAAACTTGCACTCCTAAAGCATTCGGAAAATAAATGTAATTCTTGGAAGATAAAGTTGAAAACCGTTTTGTGAGTAGAAATCTAAAGTTAAGTTTCTTCTAATTTTAAACTGCTAAGAAAGTTTCCTCTTACCTCCTGCTCTGAAAGGGCTTCCAGGTCCGCTTCATTGCGTCTCCAGACTAAGGGAGGTGGAGGCGTTCCGGTAACGTCACACTTTATCTCCACGTTATCCCCTACCCTCGCCGATATATGATTCACTTCCAGAGATTTGTCTAAAGAAACTACTGAAACACCTTAAAGAAAGAAAATCGTCCTTCAGAACATTTACTTTTACAGTGGCACAAACTTTTTAAAAAGCACTCAAGTTTAGAAGTATCCTGTCTAGAAAGTTCTTAAGGTCAAAACATTAAAGGTCGAATTATCTTTACATTAAATATTATTTATTATCTGCATTCCTTGAATTCGTTTCAACTACCTAGATTATCTCAATTAAGTGAATATCCAGGAATTTAGAGAACTTAGAATCCTGCAGGAATTCAGATAATTCAAGGATTTCATACAATTAAGGAATTCAAGGAATACGAAGAGTTCAAGGAATTCAGAATCTTCAAGGATTTCAAAGAATCCAAAGAACTAAAGCATTTTAGAGGATTCAGAGAATTTGAAGGATTTTAGGCAATTTGGAGAATTCTAGGAAGTTCAATAAATTCCAAGAATGATGAGAATTGAAGAAATTGATAAAATTAAAGAAATTCGAAGGATTAAGATAATTTAGAAGATAAAGAGGATTTGTAAGATTTAGAAAATTCAAGAGACTTAGACAATTGAAGGAATTCAGAATGTTTAAGGAATTGAAGGAATTCAGAGAATTCAAAGGATTTAAAAAATCAAGAAATACAGGGAATTCATTACATTTAGAGAATTCATGAAATGTAAGGAATGAAAAATTCGGAGAATTGTTGAAATTCAGAGAATTCAAAGAATTCAGAGAATTCAAGGAATTCAAAGAATTCAAGGAATTCAAAGAATTCAAGGAATTCAAAGAATTCAAGGAATTCAAATAATTCAAGGAATTCAAAGAATTCAAATAATTCAAGGAATTCAAATAATTCAAGAAATTCAAAGAATTAAAAGAATTCAAGAAATTCAAGAAACTTAAAGAATTCAAGAAGTGCAGAGAATTCCAAGAATTAAAAAAACTCAGGAAATTTAAGGAAAGCAGAGAAATCTGAGACTTCAAGGATTTGAAGTCATTCGGAGAGTTTTAGGAATTCAGAGAATTAAGAGAATTTGAGAAAGTTAAAGAAGTGAAGGAATGCGAATAATTGAAAAATTGAAGAAATTGATAAAATTCAAGGAATTCAAGGACTTCCAAGAATTCAGCATATTCAAGGATTTCAGGAAATTAGATAAATTGTAGAGATTTCAACACATTCGGAGAATTCAGTAAGTTCAGCAATTTCATGAAATTCAGAGAATTCAAGAATTTCAGAGCATTATAAGAGTTTATAAAAATTCAGGAAATTTAAGGAATTCAGCGAAATTGGAGAATTGAAGGATTTTAAGTCATTTAGAGAATTATAGGTATTCCAAGAATTTCAGGAATACAGAGAATTTAGAGAATTTGAGGAATTCAGGGAATGAAGAGAATTCAGAAGTTAAGGAGAATTCACGAAATAGAGAGAATTAAAGAATTTTAGGGAATTGAAGGAATTCAGGAAATTGAAAAATGCAAAGAATTCAAGCACGTTCAGAAATTCAGTATATTGAAGGATTTTAGGAATTCAAGGAATTCAGAGAATTCAAGAACTTCAAAGAAATCGAAGAATTAAAAATATCAGAAAATTTAAGGAATTCAGAGAAATCGGAGAATCAAATATTTCAGGAATTCAAAGAGTTAAGAAAATTTTAAAGAATTCGTAATATTAAGAGAATTTAGAAGATAAAGAGAACTTGTAAATTTGAGATAATTCAGGGGATTTAGGCAATTGAAGGAATTCAGGGAATCGCAATAATTCAAGGAATTTAAGGACTTCCAAGAATTCAACATATTTAAGGATTTTAGGGAATTAAATTAATTTCAGAGATTTTAACAAATTCAAAGAATTCAATAACTTCAGAAAATTCAGGAAATTCAGAGAATTCAAGAATTTCAAAGCGTTCTAAGAGTTTATAAAAATTCAGGAAATTGATGGAATTCAGGAAATCGCAAAAGTTCAAAGAATTCAAGGACTTCCAGGCATTCAGTATATTTAAGGATTTCAGGTGACTCAAGAAAGTTCAGAGATTTCAGATAATTGAAGAAATTCGGAGAATTCAAGAAATTCAGAGCATTCAAAAAAATTCGCAGAATACAAGAAATTCAGAGAATTCATTAAACTAATACGATTCAAGAAATTAAGAGAATTCAAGATATTTAGAGAATTTAAGATATTATGAGAATGAAATGAATTCAGAGAATTCAAAGAATTACAAAGTTTGAGGAAATTTAGGGAATTCAGGGAATTTGGAAAATTCAAAGATTTTAAGTCATTCAGAGAATTTCAGGAATTCAGAGAACTCGTAAAATTGATAGAATTCAACAAATTAAGAGAATTGAATGAATTCAGGAAATTGCAAGCATTCAAGGAATTTAGTATATTCAAGGATTTCAGGGAATTAAATAAATTTAAGAGATGTCAAAGAATTCAAGAAATTCGTAGAATTCAGCAAATTCAGGGAACTCAAAAACCTCACAAAATTCAAGAAATTCAAAGAATTCAAAAAATAAAAAAAATCTGGAATTTAAAGCAATTTAGAGAAAGCTGGGATTTCAAGGATTTCCAGTGGAAAATTGAAGGAATTCAGAAAATTTATGATATTCAAGGATTTCCGGAGATCCAGGGAAATCAAGAAATCATTCAATTTTAGAATTTTAGACTTCAAATAATTTTAGGAAATTCAATGAATAATAGGAATTAAGAAAATTCAAGGAATTTATACAATTCAGATAAATCAATTATTCAGAGAATTTAGAGAATTTCATGTATTTCTGAGAATTGAGGAAATTCAAGCAATTGGGAGAATTGAAAGAACTCAAGGAATGCGAGGATAATAAGAGATTCGAAAAATCGAAGGAATTCAGGGAATTCCATAAAATTAAGAAAATTTTAAAGAATTTAAAAGAATTCAAAAGAATCTGTAAGAATTCTAAAGAATTTCAAGGAATTCAAAGAAATTTAAAAAAAATACAAAGAATTCAAAGAATACGAAGATTAATCTATTAAAAATCACGTATTTCTCTATTAATTTTTAACAACAATATTTTTTGGTAATGCACATATCATTTATGCTTTTGACCTTATAGAAATGATTGATTAAACGTCATTAAATTCAACGTAAAATGCCACTTTTTTTAAAAGGTGTTTATTCAAGTAAAAAACTTGGCAAGAAAGCCTGAGTGGTAACATCAAGAGGAAAAGAGAAAAAGAAAAAACAAGATGCGGACCCTCTTTGGCGTTTGAAAATCGATTTTTCTCGAGAGAAAGGTTGTTGATACCTTTTTGTTGAACCGAATAGGAAGTTGATTCAACCTCTGAGGTAGCCAAGACAAAATAAGATTAAAGCAAGAGATAGAAGTCTGGAAAAATAAATTCAAAGGGAAAAGCCTTGAAATTTATATAAAGTGCAACTCACTATAAAGTTTGCTGAAAGCCATGTAGAACTCATTAATATTTAATCGACCATCTTTATCTGCGTCGTCGTAGCTGATCATGTGCCCAAGAGAACATCCTTTACTTAGTTGTTCCAGATCTTCTCTTTCTGCAATCTAAAAAATAAAAAAACATTTTTTCAATCGATTAATTATTTCAATAATGACACTATTTATACTTTCCTTCCCTTAAATCTTTTACATTCCCTTACCCCACTTCTTTAGCATCTACTTCCCCTGTTCTCATTTTCTAACTTAGATTCTTGTTCCTCTACTTCCCTTCCTAACCATCCATTTTTATTCTACTTACCCTCACCAGCCTTCTAAGCCTCCCTTTACTTTCTTTACTTTCCTCCCCTTACTACCTTTATATTCGCTTGCCCAAATTCATTATCATATACTTCCCCCGCTTCTCACTCCCCAGCTTACATTACCCTTACTCTACTTCCCTTCCCCAGCCCTCCCTTTTTCTCCCCTACTCATCCCTAATAACCTACTAGTCATTTCTTTACTTCCCTCACTATCCTCCCTTACATCCAATCATTTCTCCTCCTTACCCTCACTTTGCCTACTTTGTCTCCCTACTTTCCAATCACATCCTCTATTTACCGTACGCTTATTTTTTCCGGTAATTCTTTTACTTTTCGCTCCCCTAATTTCCCCTACTTCCCTTCTCTTTTTGCCATACAGTTCCCTTTCCCTCACATCAAATCACTTCTCCTCAGTTCTCCTAGCTTTTCTTTTTTTCTCCTACTCAGTTACTCGCCTAATTTCGTCTAAATATTCCTACTTATCGTCCCCTCAGTTCCCTTAAACTTTCCTATAACCCCTCCCTTAATTCCTCTCACATTTCCTTTTTTTCTCCATTTCTCCCCTTCCTCTTCTCCCCTTCCACTGATTCTACATAGTACCTGGCTCCTCATTTTCTATAATTCCTGTCTCATAATTTCCTCTTAATTCCACGAACTTCATTACCTCGCTTTTCCTTTCTTTCTCTATGTTCACTTTCCTCATTTTTCCTCACTTTCCCTAGTCCTTTTTCTCCTCTGTATCCTATCTTTGACTATCTTCCATCACTTTCAATTATTTCCCCTACTTCACGTCCCTGATTTTTCTTCCCTTCCTCTACTTCCCCTTTCTTCTTCCCCCTAATTTCCCCTTGTTTTCCGATACTTTTCCCTCCCCTCACTTCCCCTACTTCTGATTGCTATTTTGCATTATGTTGGGCATTTTCCGGGCACGATACAAGACGGGAGGCAAAATTGAAAGTTATTGGATGAAACTTATTTTCTAAATATTCCTTTGGAAGTGACTGAACTTCAATTTACAAAAAGTTAATATTTTTAAATTATTTTTGCTGTAACCACATGCAGCGTTAATTAATTATACCAAATTGATATAAAACAGTGAATAATTTATTAATTATAATCGGTAAAATTTATTCTTTGAAGACAGCGATTATCCGATTTAAACGTCTGTTTAAAAAAAAATATATAATAAAATTGTGCATCCTACTGGGCCGATTTTTGAAAAAACTGGCAATTATTTTTTTATTAAATAAAAAATCTGAAAAATTTGACTTTTGAAGTTTAAACTTAAAAAAATTTTAATATCTCTAAAATACGTAAAAAAGTATGAAGCAGTTAAAAAAGAATATTTCAAATAGCAACTCAAGTTTTCAAATAAAAATGATTAAATTCTTTATAAAAAAATAAAAATTATTATTGTACCAACAATCGTTTAATCTAACTGTTATCATTTTGTCTATGTATAAATAAAGTTTCACTTATTTTGAAAAGAATAACATCGAATTATTCAGCAATGACCTATTTCTAGAAATCAATAAAATTTGATAAATGTTTAAACAAACTATTAATAACAAATTTTAAAAGTTTTTATCAGTAAATTCCACATAAAAAACGTAAATTACAGTTTAAAAATACACTAGAAAACAAATATTTGTTCATAACATTGTAATCAATAAATTTTTGTTATTTATTCATTAAAAATTTATTATAAAATTTATTATTAACAGTTGATTATTTAAAAAAAAGTTTAGATCCAGAAGATTAACCAAATAATGGATTTGTTATTTAAACTTTTTTAAACAACTATTTTCAAGAATAAAAATGGTTTATTGTCATCGAAATGTCCCTAAAAATGTCGAAGTTTGTTATTTACAGCCGAATAGTGCATTTGTTAATTAGTATTGGTTAAAAAATTCTAAATTTTTTTTGGTGACTAAATATGATACTTATGTTTTATTGTAAAGTAATTTATGATCCCTTCCGCTGACAAATTTATTTATTCCATCATAAATACCCGGTCTAGATAATTATTTATAAAATTTGTTCATAAAAGAACAAATTAATAAATATCTTTTATTAAATCAACTAAAAAAAAATTTATTTATACCAATTCCCATAATACGATTTTCATTCACTTATTTGTTCATAAGAAATTCAACAAATTTTTCAACATTTTTATTGAAGATATTCTTTGGATAGTTGCTTCAGGTTTTCTAGCTATTTAAAAAAAAATTCAAGTATTTCTTGAAAACTGCTAGGTGATGATGTGGAGTTTCTGAACTTTTTAAACAATTTGTGTATGAAAATTATAACTTTGATGCATCGTGCACATCAAATATAAATTTGGACTAGCTTTTATGAGGCTCTAAAATGATTAAGTAAAAAAAAATTTTTCTCTACGAAGAAATATTTATTTTTTCCATTTGTTTATGCTATTTGTTGTTAACAAAAATAATACTTAAATTCTCATTAAACTTTGTTCATACAAAATTAATGCCAAGAAAATATTAAAACAGAGTAAAAACACTTAATTAAGTAAAAAAACATTTGCAGATGCGTACTTTTTAATACATTGTTTATAATAATGATTTTTTTGCTACAAATATAATTGCTAAAATTCAGGATTAAATATCAGCATTAACTTGCTTGGGAGAAGATTTTCTTGCTACAAAAAAAGGAAAAAATTTACGAATAAACGTTCCTTTAGGATATTAGTTAAATAAATTTATTATAAAAAATTAAATATATTTTCTGTCCAAAATTACAAATCTAATAAAAAATACAAGGAATTTTATGCAAGAAATCAGTGTTTTCAATATGTGCGCACTATACTCAAGAATTTTTTTATATAAATTGTTTATAAGAATTAATTTGTAAATTTAATTATTTTTGTTTTTTCGAGTACATTAAAATCTTTTAAAGGTATAATAATAGATTGTATACCTGCTCCAGTTCTTCTCGTTCCAAATTGCCGTTGTTATTTTGATCGTAGTGGGAAAACATGATGCTCACGAGGTACTCTTTGCTGTGATTATCTTGTGCCATGAGCCTCGCATGATTATAAAGCAGCAAGTTGTCCTGATAACAAACAAATTGACTATGTATATTCGCATCTTATTAAATAAATTTTTTTCTTTAGCCCATCTTCCTACTTTCCCCTCTCTCCCTACTTTCCCCTCTTCTCCTACTTTTCCTTCTACCCCTACTTAACTCGCTCCCCATAATTCATTCAATAAGTCCCCATCCATCATTTCCTCTAATTCCACTCCCTTCGTTTCGAATCACTTCCTCTAATGTCCCTCCACTCATATTTCTGTACTTCCTCTATATCCACTTCTGTCACCTGTTTCATTACCCCTCACATCACTATCCCTCCCCTAATTCCTCTCGCTTCATATCCTATAAGTCACCATCCATTATTTTTCCTTACTTCCCCTCCATAATTTCTCCTACTTTCACTCACTTTGCTTCCTCTTTCTACCCCTTAATTTCTCTAATTATCCTCTCTACATTTCCCTTTATTTTTCCTGCAACTCCAACTCTTATTTTCTTTACTTCCCTTAGCCCCTTATTTTCCCTTAAGTTACTCCCTTTACTTCTCCTCTCTCATTTTCCCACTTCTCCTACTTCTACCACTTTTGCTACTTCCCCTATCCTAACTCGCTATATCACCCATTGCCACATTTTCTCTCACTTTTACTATTTTCTCTCCTCTTATCTCTAATCACGCCCACTTCTCACCCTCCCAGAATTTGAACTCACTTCCACTACTTCCCTTCCAGTAATTTATCCTACTTCTTCCCTCATTATTTCTCCTTACTTCCTATATTTTTCTATTTTTATTTTCCCTCACTTCACCTACTTCCTCATCTCTCGTTTCCCTTACTTTTGACTAACTTCCCAACTATCCCCTCTTCTTATTTTCCTTACTTCCTCTCCCATAATTTCTTTTCACTGCACTTTAGTTCCCCTCACCTGGCGAGAACTATAAGGGTTTATGACGCTTTTAATTCGAAATTATTGATTATTAATTGTTGTTTACAAATTATTGTAAACTTAGTATAGGTTGAATTTATTATATTTTTATCTTTGTAATTTTTTTAAAAATATTTCCATAAAAATTTACCTTCATAATTTCGTACTCTTGGGCAGAACAGTCTTCAGAGCCGTAACTATCTTTGTCAACTATATTTTCTTTGATGTTCTTACTATCTTCATTTTCGATAGTATTATCCAAATGTTTTGTCGATGGAGGAGTGACGTTTCCGAAAGGAAGTGCCTTTGGAGTCTCTTGGTGCTCATCTGAAAACATAAATAATGAAGGAATAATTAAGATTAAGTATTTGTGTAATTAATTCTAATAATCTTATCATACAATAATTGGGAAAACGCTAATCATGAAAAAAAATCGAACAGAATAATTAATCTACACCACATAATCTAGAATGCATTTTTCAACACAGAATAAAGGAACACATTTTTTTAAAAATAATGTAATAAAAAAACTTATGTTCCAAAAAATATGCTGGATTTAATTATCCTAAACAGTGTTTAGGTTTCATAGTTTGGGAGAGAAGACCTTATAGTTTCGGGAGGGTGTGTGTCGGCCGTCTTACCTTTTTCCGATTAAGGGTAGTGGGGGGAAACAAGGGAAAATGAGAAAAAATTAGAAAATGAGAAGTAGGGGAAGGGAGGGGACATGAGTTAAAGGGTAGCTGGTGGATTGGGGGAATGAGAGGAAATGGGAAAGGAGTTAGTAGGGTGAGTAAGGGAAAATGAAGGCATAATTATTAGAAGAATTGGTAGAAAATAGAGGGCGGGGAAGTTTAATGAGAAGAAATAAGAGGAAACTATGGAAATTAGGAGGAGGGAATTAGGTGAGTTACCGGAAATAAGGGGTAAATATGAGAGGAAAAGTAGCGGACCTGAAAAAAATGAGAGAAAAGTTAGTAGTTAGACTAAATAATGGGAGGGCAGCAGAGGAGAAATGAGAGGAGAAGAAGTAGGGAGAGTAAGTGGTTCGTAAGTAGCAGGAATCAGGAAAGGGAAATTAGGGGAAGTAGGGGTAATTATGGAAGGGAAATTGGGGGAATTAGATCAAATCGGAGGAATTTGGTAAGGCAAAACAGGAAAAATGATGGGAAATGAGAGGCGGTGAAGTAAAGCTAATGAAGGTGAATTAGGGAATAGCAATGGAAGTAGAAAAAGTAGGGGTAAGTAGGAAAAGTAGAATAGGGGAGTAGAGGAAATAGGGGGAATTAGGGTAGGAAAAGTAGAGCAACTAGAGTAGCCAGGCAAAACTTGGGAATGAAAAACAGTGAAAGTGAGGGGAAATGAGGGAGGTCAAGTAAGGATAATGAGTGTAAATGAGGCAAGGGAAAGCAGGTTAAATTATAGTAGATTATGGGTGCGGAAATAAGGAAAAAGGAGTGAAGAGAGAGTAGGGAAAGTAAGTGGATGGGAAGTAGCAGATGTTAGGGAAGGGAAAGTATGGGAAGTAGAGGAAATAGGACGAACGAGGCAAGGAAAAACGGGAGAAATGCAGGGAAATGAGGGGAGTTGAAGTAAGGGAAGGGGGTATGAGGGGAAAGTGTGTAAATAGAAGTGACTGCTTTGTCCGTTGTAAGAAAATACTAAAATTATTTGCGAATTAAAACTTTTAATTAAATTTCTACATTTAATATTCCTAATTAGTAATTAAAATTAACCTTAACTTTCTAATTTACATAAAGAAACTTACGGATTAGATCAGTGAAAATAACTGATTTATTTATTGAAAGGTCCAAAAGAAACAATTTAAAATGAATAATTTGATCAGTTAAAATAAAAGTTTAGAAAATTCGTAATGACTAATTAAGCAGTCAAATTTACTACTTGGTTACAAATTCATCTGTTTAGTTAAATTTAATTGTTTTTTATTCAAAGTCTCGAACAATTTCATATTTTTTTGACAATTGATATTTTTTATTGAGATTCTCTTTTTATTGAATTCCACTGTGTTTTATATAAAGTTAGAATCTTTTTTGTTTGAAATTTTCGATTAAATTTTTTTTAATAAGAAAATTTTATTTA
>JAWWLR010000158.1:56672646-56683621 GCA_035041075.1 Acraspis erinacei | reverse complement strand
GTGGTTCCCCACTTGTACCTTCTGGTGAATACAACTGCATCCGTCTTACTCGGATTGACTGATAGTCCAGTCTTCTTCCACCAAGAGTCTACTGTTCTTGGTGATCCTGATTCGTGAGCAGATGAAGCAGTTCAGCCACTACTAGGCACCACATATGGGGCGATAAAACACCTCCCTGCGGAGATCTCCTGTCAACGGTTAGGCATAAAATTTTATAACCCTTAGTCGTAGTTAGGTTCCTATTGGCCAACATGTGGCAGGTGCATTCCACAACTACAATAGGCTGATGGGTCGGAAATCCTTGGGTGAAGTATAACCGATGCTGCCAGCCTTTGGCGAATATCGGAATAGAAGCATACAAAATTTTCCAATCAACTAAAGTTAGAAATAACTATGCTAGAACTAATTTCATCTTCATTTATTTATTTTCTTTGTTTATAGTAAATAATTATTATACCAAATATTCGCATTGATTTGTTACAGGAGTTATGGAAAATATTTTCAAAACTTAGCGCATAGTTGTATAGGCATTTTTTAATTTTTTTATTCACACAATGTTACAGCACACTATATAATATTATTAAACAAAAATACTTAAACCACACACAGTTTATTACAAATTGAAATCATTGCACAGTAAATAATTGTGTAATGACAAATTATAATTATAATATAGATTTTAGGTGCACACGATAAAACATAATTGAAGGGCTTTTGCCATGAAAGCTCAAACTTTTTCTTCAGAAAATCGAACTTCTGAATTAAAAGTGAAACTACTTTATTAAAAAAATGTTGGGTTAAATTTTCGTTTCTGGTATTGGAAATTCTTCTCTTTTCTTAGAAATTCATTTATTTTATTTGAAAGTTTCTCAGTTTTTTTAAAAAATTAATATTTCATGGTAGAAAATTAAACTGCTTGGTACAAGATTCGTCTTTTGGGTAAAAAGTTTATTTTCTTTCTTGCAGATTTATACTTGTAGTTGCAAATCCATCTTGGTTGACAATTCAACTATTTCTTTAAAGTATTTATTTACTGAAGAAATATCTTTTTCATTTAAAAACACAACTATTAATTTTTAAGTGTATTCTGAAAATCAATCTTCTTTGTTGAAAAATCATTGTTTTGATTAAAAATTCAGATTTGCAAGGTGAAAATTTCAGAAATTTTATCAAAAATTCAACTATTTTCCCGAACATTTAATTAATTTATTGATAATAAACTTAAATTAACTTAAAATGCGATAACTAGGTTTTTAAAATTATTTTATTATTTAGTTAAAAATAGAACAATTATCTTAAAACTACATCCCTTTTGGATCTAAATGCAACTGTTTTCTTAAAAATGCATCTCTTTGGGTTGAAGTTGCAACCCTTTTCGTAGAAGCAACATTGTTGCTGATCTTTTAGTAAGTTGCTATATTTTACTAGAAATATTGCATCTTTCTTGGATGAAAATGCAACTTCTTTGTATAAAATTCCAAAATTTCCTAAAAAATTTACTTTTTTTAAAAATTAATACTTTTGTGTTGAAAAGTTAATTGAAATATTTTTGAATACAAATTCAACTCCTTTTTAAAAGTTTTTTCTTTTTTATTAAAATATTCACATTTTTAGGAGAATTTTCATTTTTCTTGAACAGCAATGCAACTGCTTGGTTGAAAGTTAACCTATATTGTTAAAAAGACATACTCTTTAGTCAAAAACTGTTCTGGAAGAAAGAAAAAAAAATTTTTCAATGAAAATTCAAACTTTTTCTTAATTTTTTCATTTTGAAATGCAGAAATTGAATCATTCTTGGATAAAAATGCAACTAATTAGTTGAAGATTCAACAATTTTGTTAAACGGTATAATTTTTTTGTTGAAAAATCTGCTGTCTTTACAAAATTTAACTATTTCGTAGAAAAATTTGCTTTTCTTTTAAATGTGATATTTTGGTGTTTAAAAAAAAACTTTTTTTATATAAAAAGTTATCGGTTTGAAAATAAGTGGTACCTTTCTTGGATAAAAATGCAACTGTTTGGTTGAGAAATAAACTATTTTGTTAAAAAGTTATACCTTTTAATTAAAAATTCTATTGTTTTGTTGAAAATTTAACTATTTCATAAAAAAGCAGTTTTGTTTACAATGCATTTCTTGATGCTGAAAAATAAATAAAGATCTTTTCTGGATGAAAGTTTAACAGAAAAACATGGTCGCTTTTATTAAAAATGTATCTGTTTTAGTACAAATTTAATATTTTCTGGATAAAGATTGAACAATTTGGTAGAGAATTCAACTAGTTCTTTGTTTTGAACTCACACTTTTTCGTTAAAAAATTGGTCTTTTTCAATTGAAAATAGAATTATTTTCTTAAAACTTTTTCCTGTTTACAAATTCAGATTTTGCTCATGAAAAGTTAGCTGGAATCTTTTTTTAACAGAAAATACAACAGTTGAGTGGAAAATTAATTAATCAATTAATTGAATTATTATCTGTTCAGGTTAAAAATTCTACTGTTATGTAAAAAATTGTATTACTTTTTGTGTTAAAATTCAAGTATTTTGTTAAAAAGTCATCCTTTATAGTAGATTTTCTTTAATTAGTTAATTAATTAAAAATTTTTAAATTTATATCTGAGATACTATTTTGTTTTGTTTAAAATAGATTCTAGGTAAAAAATGTTGCAAGACTTAAATGCTGATATTTGAATATCAATGCTCAAAGAAAATGAAAAATTAGTCAAGGAGAAATCAGCGAATTTTGAAAATGAAGTTCTGGAACACTCTGTCTAATTCTACTAGCAATAACAAACAAAGCATTTGTAGAAACTAAAAATTACGTAGAGTAAAAGGAAAGGGGGTAGATATATTTTGTTACGGGTTGTTACATGGGTTAGGGGGCGTCTTAGGGAGGGCCTATAATTCGTTACGAAATTTAAATACGGCTTCTTAATATAAATTACCGATATTACAATACGTATTAATAAATAGAAATCCAGAGTGGAAAAGGTAAGATAAAATTGTTGTGGATAGATCTTAACACAAAAGTTTAAGATTTCCCGACAGATAAAATTTCGTACAAATTTCACATATATATTATATGTTCGGATTTGATACAACTACACGGAGAGAAGTTAGGTAAAACCGTCGCTCTGGCTGTGAGCAATTTGCTGCACTTCGCTTTGGTGTGGCGTCTACTCCAGATTCGGGGCACTGATTACCCCAAACTTGAATAGATCCGTCGCTCCGAAACGTGGGTGCTATATTTTCCTAAACTGCGCAGGCGCTGTTCACTGTGTGATTGGGGCGGCAATTGTACGTGTTGGGCGAGCGGCTCTACCAAACTTCTCTCCATGTACGGATAAGGCATAAATTACGTAAAGTCTTTTAAGTGGGAAGGAGGGGGGAGCCGTCCGGTAAAATATTTGTGCATTCTCTCTTACAAGGGGGAAGGCAGTTCTTTTTAGATCGCCTTTCACCAGAAATTTCTGAATAAGCTGCACATAAATTACTTCAGGCAAACATCATTCCTTACGTAAGATATTATTTTGTAAGTCTTCAAACTATTAACAAACAAAAGTTTAACAGATTTTGTAATAAGGAACTTTATTTAAATTAATGTTAAATCTAATAATCATAAATTCAAGAAATAATAATAATAAGTATATTAACAAATGGAAATCATGTACGAGAGTGCTTTTTTTTGCAAAATAAATAAATCCTGATAGGGCAATCCAACTCTTTATGTTTGAAATTTCATTTTTTTCAGTTGAAGTCTACTATTAAATGCTTGGTTAAGGCCTAATCTTCTTTGATTCAAAATTTAAGGTTTTTGTTTAATTAGACGAATTTGTAACAAAAAAGTTGAATATTCAACCAAAAAAGAAGACTTTATAAAAATAGTTGAATTTTCAACATACAAAGATGTATTTTCAACTAAGTGGTAAAAAAAAGATAAAGCAAAAACATTCAAACGAAAAGAGTTGAATTCTTAAGCCGAAAAGATTAATTTTTTAAGAGATAATTTCATTGTTAGACAAAAATTTGAATTTCCTTCCAAGGGACGAATCTTAAACCAGTCGAGTTAAATGAAAAAAATAACAATTTGCAACTAATTAGTTGAGTTCAAAAGTAAAAAGATGGAATTAAAAAAAAGTTATGTTTTAACTAAAGAGAAGAATTTTCAATAAAGGAGTTAATTTTTAACCAAGGAAGATGACTTTTTTTACCAAACGACCGATTATCAATCAGTTGAATTAATCGAAAAAAATAATTTCTAACACAATAGTTGAATCCTCAACCAAAAAGATGGAATTTCAAAAAAATACTTTTCTTGAAAAAAATTCCAATTTTGAACAAAATACATGAATTTACAACCAAATAGTTAATTTTTCAACTAAAATTGACATAAAAAATAAATTTTTGGATACTGAAATTAATGTTAAAAAAACAACGAAATGTCAACATGGAAGTTAAATTTCCAACCAAAGAGGTATTAAACAAAATCAATCTTAAACAAGGTAGTTCAACATTCAACCAATTAGATTTAGGCCCAATAATTTTATAAATAAAAAATAATTTTTTTACCCTGAATCCGAAAAATAGGTTTTTATGATTGTGTCTGTCTGTTTGTCTGTCTGTGGGTCTGTAGATTTTGAGTTTGTGAGCACGATAACTTTCGAAAGGATTAACATATTGGATTGGTATTTAGTATATTTATTAGTATATTAGTATATTTATATAGTTATAGTTATTTATAGTTATATATTATATAGTTATTTTATTTATTTATTTATTTTTTATTTTATTTTATTTATTATTATATTTGTATTAATATATTTGTATATTTGTATATTTGTATTATTATATTATTTTATATAAGGTACGAGAACAGATGAGTGAACAAAAATTGTACATTCAGAAAGATCTACAAATTTTTAATAAACTTTTGTTATCAAAATACATCCAAAATGTAAAAAAAAAAACTAAAAATTTGGAAAAAGGACACAACCCTTCGAATTTTTCTAGAATTATTTCTCGCTAGGATGCGCATTTTTTTTATTAAAATCGTCAAAAATAACATTGAAAGTTAACAAATAAAAATGGAAAATTGACACAAGTAATAATTTTGTAAAGCATAGGAATTCTGAGCTCACAATTGCAAAACTAGTTTAAAAATTTTTATCAGAATTCGAATTTTTATCCCAGGTTCCTAAAACCGGAAATTCTCAGAGTACCTTGCCCGGAAATTAAAGTTTCTGCACTTTTTAAGGCCTAAAAGCGGCTAGCTTCCAAAAAATAAACCCCAAAACAGATTCTCTTCGTCAAAGCCTAAGGAGCTTTAACAAAAGAGAATTCACAATCACGACCTTGAAGTTGTCGATTTGTTGGCCTTTATTTTAAAAGGCTTTTGAATTGTGTTATATTTCTTTGATGGAAATTTATAATTTTATTTAAAAACCGCGAGATATGTTTATGAAATTAACAAATAATTAACAATTTCCAACAGTGCAGGGATGCTAATCACGGTATCAAACGATCAAAAATATTTTTAAACCAATTGATAAATTCACTAAATTATACAAAAAATAATTTTTTTATTTAAAATTAAATAGAAAAAATATTTTCCTTCGAGCCGGATTTGAACCAGCGACCTATGGATGTCCACTTTTTAAATTCCAACTACAGTCCACCGCTCTACCAACTGAGCTATCGAAGGCTGTTGTTATGGATTTTACTTTTTCTGAACTGGATTAAAGTTTTGAACAACAATGACCCGTTGTTCAATAATTAAATTTTCCTATGAATGAAAAAATTATTGTTTCAATTAATTCAAATAAAATATAAATTATGTTTCTGTAAAATAATTTATGTAAACTATTTGTTTGATCTGTAGTCAGTAGAAAATTATTGTACTTTGTGTAAAATTACTGATTTTGGCTGAAAATCCAACTATTTTGGTAGAAAATTAATTTCTTTAATTGAGAATTTAACTACGTTGTTAGAAATTTCCACTTTTTGTTTAGTTAACAAACAATTTGTTCATTACAACTTTCAATATTCTATTTTTGGTTCAAAATTAATTTTTTTTAGTTGAAAATTCAACTAATTTGTTTATGGTAAAATTCATTCTTATGGTGCAATATCTTGGTTCTGGTTGTAAATATTTTCTTCCGAAATTTAACTAATTTGCTGAAAATTTGTTTCCTTGGCTAAAAATTAATTCTTTAATTAAATATCAGACTATTTTATTTTTGGTGAACATTTTTATTCCTTAGTGAAAAATTAAAGAATTTCATTGAAGTTGTGTTTTTAAAAATAAAAAATTAAGATATTTGCCTGAAAAGTCATCTTTTTATGGTAAACTCTACTGTTTTGTTGAAAATTCGTCTTTTTCTTTGAAAAAATTTAAGTTTACTGTACAAAAGTCACCATTTTTGTTAAATAATTGTTCTTCTAGACTAAAAAATTCATCTTCTTGGTGAATAGGTGAAACTATTACTTTGGTTGAAATTAATTGTTGACACAAAATTTAATGGCTTTATTTTTTTTTAGAAATTAATCGTCTTGATTAAAAATCTAAAACATTAAATTTTTGGAAAAATGACACGAAATACGAAACAAAAATAATATAAAGAAGTTGTTATACCCAAAAACAGTCGACAAATTTCTTATAGATCGCTTTTTTACAGGATGAAAATTTTTTTTTTGTCTTAAGAACCACCAAAAAAATTAAAAAGTTTCGATCGAGAAATTTTTTATAAGTTATTTTTCGAGAGAACAGGCAGTTCTTGTTTTATTCGTAAAGAATAACATTAGAATAAAAAAACAATGAGTTCGTTAACCAGCCACTTTCGATAAAAATTCAAAAAGTTAGAGCATTTTCAAAATATCTGGGGCCATCTTTTTTACATTTATTGAAATGATCCATTTTTCAGGGTAGCTGCTAATACAGATTAATGCTGTTTAGGGCAAAAATATAAAAATATGATTAAAAAATTAAAATTGTATATATAATAATATTATGGAGTTGAGCATAATAGAAGAAAGTGCGCGGTTCGAATGAGCTTTAACGAAAGAGAATTCACAATCACCAAATAACAGTTGTCGATGGATAAATTAGCGAGCGGGATGCGTGACATAAATGCACTATCAAGCGCGAGGCTCGATAGTCAACAGTATTTTGTTGACAATTCATTTTTAGATAGGAAATTAGTTTTCAGTGTATAAAATGTAACTTTTTGTTAAAAATTCTACTATTTTGTAGAAAGCTCATCTTTCTGGTGATAAATGAACATGCTTGGTTGAAATTTAATCTGTTTTGGGTAAGAAATTAACTATTTGATTGACAGTTTACTTTTTTTTGTAAATTCATATAGTTTGTTAGGAATTCGTTTTTTCTTATAGAACATTAATCTTCTTCATTAACATTAATCTTGCTTGGAAATTCAAATACTTCATTTAAAGTAAAAGTATATTCATGATATTTAATTTTTTTGGCGATAAATAATTTTAGTCTAAAAATCAACTATTTGCTTAAAAGTTGATCTATTTTGTTGAAAATTCAAGAGTTCGGTTGAAAGAATCTGTACACAGGGTGTCCAAAATGTGCCGAAGCCCCTGAATATTTCCTTAGGTAAAATATTTTTCATTGAGGTCCAGGTCATTCTTGAAGTGATTTTTAACGAGTAATTCAATTTTGCCCTGTAATTTGATCTTGACGATGACATTACAGGCCATTTCAAGGTCAACTTAAAACAATGGATTCCCCCCTCTTTTGACATCCGAAATCGATAGAGCGGGCAATTTCACGTTTAAATATGTATTAAGGGCATAGGTTTAATTTGACCTTGAAGGGCACTTCAAGGTCATTAAAAATTAAACAAGGTCCAAGCACCTCTGGGTGCAGCAGCGCTTGAAAAAATTCCATATCAATGGAAGTTCTTTGTTTCAACAAGACACATTAAGTAGTGAACTTGATTCTGACCTGTGAGGTCATCTTCAAGGTCAAATTAAAAGTCACGATTGAATGTGCCTTGTTAAAAAAAATAACTTCCATTGATAAAAAATTTATTCAAAAAGTGATGATATGAAAGTGTTCGGAACTTGCGTAAGTTGTAATAAACCTAGAGCGACCTTCAAGGTCAAATAAAACATATGACCTTACTACATATTTCAAAGTGAAATTTTTTGCTCTATCGATTTCCGATGTCAAAAAGGGGAGGTTCCCATTTTTTTTGTAAGTTGAATTTGAAATGAGCTTTATTTTCATCGTCAACGTCACCATTGAATTTCCAGTTAAAAGTTACTTCAAAAATGACCTTGACCCAATGAAAAATATTTTACCTAAGGAAATAATCAGGGGGTCCAGAACTTTTTGGACTCCCTGTATAAAGGTAATCATTAATCTTTACTGAAAAAATTACTACATTTACTGACAGTAGCATCCGTCTAATTTGACCTCGTGGCATCAAACTCCTTGGAGGGAGGTGACCCCCACTCATATTCTTCTTCGCGTGCCGTGATAGGTCGACGCGCGCACACAGGGTCGCAATAGATGTATTTGGTATTCCCGCTAAAATGCGTAATCGGATCGAATAATAAAAGTTCTTCAGGTTCTTAAAAAAGTACTAGTCCAATTAATGTTTTGAGAAGTTAAAACTGGTTTAAACTGAATTCGTTTTAAAAGGCAAAAGATTAATCAAACAGAATGATGAAATACAAATAATTCATGTTGGTTTAGGAGATAAGGAGTAGCATAACACTGAAACATTTTAAAGAGTATTAATTAGTCAGTCTCTTATTAAAATTCTTTCAAAGCGGGTTTCCTGTTCTCAATTAATCAAATTTTTATCTTTTTCGATAAAATGAGGATTGTAATCGGTGCTCTATTATTCATATTGTCCGTTTTCCCTGACCCTGTTGGTAAATATCATACTGTTTATAATTTAAAGTACATTATTAATTACATTTTATATTTAGTTCCTCTATAGCAGTACCATCTATAAATTAGTGAATTTTACTAATTCAATTGGAGAAAAGTGGACCACTAAATATTAGTAGAAAATTACTACTTTGATTAGTCCAAATACTGATAATTTGTTAGTGAAAAACTAATAATTTTTCTGTAAAAATACATACAGTGGTTTAGGAATGTTAAATTTCTTATGAGAAGGTTATAAAAATGGGAATTTAGATACGATAAACTCGATTGCGTGATATTTTACATTACATTGAAACAATAAGGCAATATTGTAAAAATTGTAAATGGGTCACGTCAACTTCACCAAAATAAAGTATTTATGCGTCATTCAAAAGTGACGTCAGATTTTTTCTGACCCCCCCCCCCCTCGTAATTAAAATTCTGTAATATTTTCTGCGATAGCCCCTCCCCGCTCCTCAAATTTTAATAAAATTTTATAAACTTAGAAAACGAAGAAATCTTTTTATTAAGTAAATAAAGGCAGAAACATAGTTTAATCAATCTAAAAAGATAAAATGAGTTGATTCTAACTATTTAGTCTTACAAATGTACAATTTTATAATTAGTTCAAGGATTAAATATTATATCAAAAACCGATTCTTACCCGATCTATATATATTGTTGATAAAGCTAATTAAAATCCGCACAAATCTGTTATGAGCGATTTACAAAAAAAGTTTTTATTTTTTATTTGTGTGAAAACAAATATCAATTTTTTGTATAATGATTTTAAACCAAATCCATCATTTCTTTGACCGACAATATTTATGAATTTTAAATCATAGATTTTTTTATATCTCAGGGTCCACATAAATTAAAAGAAAATTGAGCCAAAACTACTCAAAAGTCAACTTTAAATCTTTTTATAAATTTCCGGAAATGTATGAAGTTTTTGGTAATTTATAGTAATATTACAGCTATTTTATGGTAACTTACCGTAAATTTCTGAAAAATTTAATTTAAAAAGGTCTATCAATTTCAGTAAATTGCTGAAAATTTGCGAACATTAATGGAACTTTTAAAGGTAATTTATGGTGATTTACAAAACATTGCCGAAAATTTAATTTAAAAATGTCTTCAAATTTCCGGAAATTTCTGAAAATTTTCGGTCATTTATGGTAATTTTATAGGTAAATATGAAAACTTATCATGAATTACCCATAATTCCATTATAAACATTTTTATCAATTTCCGGAAATTAAGGGAAATTTTCGGTCATTTATGGTATTTTTACAGGTAAATATGGAAACATCTCATAAATTACCCAAAATAAAAATTCAATCATTTTTATAAATTTCCGGAAATTTATGGACTTTTTTGTCATTTCTAGTAACTTAAGATTAATTACTCAAAATTCAATAAAAAATTTCTATAAATTTTCGGAAATTTTTGGTAATTTACGGTAGTTTGATCAATTATATATGTTAACTTTCCATAAATTACGTCAAAATTCTATTACCTGTTTATAACATTTTCTTACAGTTTCTACAGTCACTTTTCACTCCCTAGGGATAAAAAAGTACTTTTTATTCCCTAGAGAGTAAAAATTAGAGCTTTAGCTCCGCTTCATTGGCGTTTAAAAGGGCTGAAATCGTACATGTGCCACATAAAATTAATTATTATTTTAGGAAACAGCTTACTTTCTTAATCAGGTGTAGAAATAATGCCTTATTTCCAACACACTTTGAAAAAAAAAATTTAAGTAAATTTGATGTAACTAATTTGAATGATAATTTAATTTCAAAATTTCAAAAACTAAATATAATTTCCAAACAAAATTTCTACGTTTAGAGATTGAAAAGACTGTAAAAAATATTTAAACATTAAGTCGGTTTTCAAATTAATTAAAATATCGCTTTTCAAAAGTCAAATAGGATGGCTCTATGAATTATTTTGAGGATTTACAAGAGTTAAGTTTTCGAAATTTAAACTACTCAAAACGAGATAATTGTATTAAAAATTTTGTTTTATTAAAAAGCAGGTCTTTAGCTTTTTATAGAAAAATTACTGATT